>LUCM01002842.1:23067-50462 GCA_008360955.1 Fasciolopsis buskii | reverse complement strand
TTGGACTGTTTCACTAAGCAATCTGTCGGAATCCACAGTTCAAAAGGCCACTTTTGATGATGAGTTCCGTTGTAGTCCTAATTCACCAATGTCTGGAAAATAATTCTTAATTTAGATGGTGACTTTGTACTAAAAGTTACTTTATCCCATTTTGATTTCTGCACATTATATACAGTTCATCTTGCATGCTTTTCACCAATCCTGTGCAGGTTTCCAAACACAAGTGTGCCTACTTCTCTTCCGTATGGAATTGGCTGGACATAATCATTATTGCACTGAGCTTAACTTGCGCGGGTTTCAACATTTACCGAACAATCAAAGTGGACCAACTGTTGGATTCATTGTTAAAAAACCCGAACCAATTTGCCAATTTTCAACTGTTGAGCATTTGGCAAGTGAATTTCAACTACGGAGTCGCTGTGACCGTATTCCTGGCTTGGATGAAGGTTAGCACATACACCCATTCACCCACCAACCCACACACACACACACACACACTCGTGATGACCTCAGAGTATCGCCATCGTTTATACCAGGGCTTCGGAATAGCCATGATTTGAAAATAAGATCAAAGTTTTAGTCTTCTTACCGGAAATATTATGAGCAGCTAAAGAGACAACACGGTGATCAATATAATTTCTAGGCAACCTGAACACTTCTTCGGTGCGCAAGCACACACTAGCCTCGTATGAATTTGAATGCAGATGACCATATTTATGAGCGCTAACCGGAAGGCAAAAATATTCTAAGGACAGTTGATCAATCGTCACCTACCAAACTGACAGAAACCATCACGGACTGACAGTGGTTTCACCGGGGAAAAGAAATACAATCTCAGGCTTTTGCACTAAAGGTATGGGAAACTAAAAGCCACGTGGTTTGTAGGCAACGTAGTGCCGCAACGATAAAGCCAATGATCACCGTTCCAAGAAAAAGCAGAGTTCTTGTTCATATGGTTTTATCTCACAATCCTTATAAACACTTCTGTTTTATTTTCCGTCCGGCAGATTTTCAAATATATTAGTTTCAACAAAACTATGACACAACTCAGTTCGACCTTGGGCAATTGTGCCAAAGACCTGGCCGGTTTCTCAGTTATGTTCTTCATCGTATTCTTCTCATTTGCCGAACTGGGTTATTTGGCATTCGGGACACAAGTGGACGATTTCAGCGAATTTATGACTTCAGTGTAAGTAAAAAATGGCTTGTTGTGCGTTCCCCGGTCTGCATGCGGACCACCCTTTTCGTGTTAAGATGAATTTCCTTTCGCACTACTCATGAGTAGACAAACCGTCATTTCCGTCGTTCGTCGACTGCTCCCAGCACATGCTAAATTGTGCGGCTTACCTTCCAAATAGGTTCACATTATTCACCCTGCGATATTGCCTTGGATTCAGCCAAAGCATTTGTGAAAATTTTTGTGAATCATTGGGAGACTCATGTATAGGCCATTCTGGAAACGTCGCGTGGAAGCCTTTTGGAGTGTACAACTCTTGGTCAAATAAGAGCAGTTAGTCCACCAAAAATGAGCGAAACTCCATTTTCACGGGAGTGGATTTTCTCGCCTCATTTGTTTGAAGGCGCTTCGATAGTCGATAATTTAATGTTCAATAGTGAAACTCTCGGTCCAGAAGTTCGCATTTCTCCGAACACCAGTGAAAACGGTCGAAATACAGCTTGGACGATTTACGAATCTGAAACCTTTGCTTCTTACTATACTAGACGAAATTTGTTGCATAAACTTATTTTGACATTCATTAAGAAACTTTCTAGGAGTAAAATAGCCAGTAAGTTGAAATCACCAGACGAGCATGTCTATCAAAATCCCAACTGTCCATGAAAGTTGAACTTCCATTAAAAACTAAACGGTTGATTGTTAGTGATGTTTTTCTCAGGCAGTTCACTTTCTCTATCAGTAGAACAAGGCTTAGGAAGCTCACGAGGAATGCTTGTACTTAGTTATATATATATATATATGTATATATATATATATATAATAGAGATGAGAAGGCGTACACTGAGTGTACGAAGCAAATGCTTAAATTTGTATTTCTTTGATTCAGCGAGAGGACCGGCAAACCTGTTCGATATTAAGTCTTACACTTTGCAGTTAACTAGTGAGCAAATGTGCTAGGAATTTCGTTGGTACCCCATTTCGGTCACTAAGATGCTTACCACAACCTAGCAACATTACGAGGCCGTTGGGAACAACAAAGTGAACATAACACAATAATTTGGAGCGAGTGTTGACAGGAATGCAGCACCAATGAACGAAAAACAATTGAAAGTTCCTCCTCTATCCTTCAGTAATTTTTCGGTCATTTTAATATGGAATCAGCGACCTCGTGTATGAAACTGATTTTAATTTGTATTTCACGAGGCTTTAGGATTTCCAAGTCATTATCTAATAGTTAGGTAATTTATTTGACTATTACCCCACTACACGAAGCGTAATATAGATAGAATCCAGATTTACGATCTGGCACATTTTTATCTGAACCATACCATGAGTCCAAGAGTCCTTTCACCCAAATTCCATTAAACTGCAAGGAAACGACTTTACTCAGGAGGATATTTTTGCTAAATTCTGATAGTGAAATAAGGAGCTGCTTTCGGGGACTGTCCTATTTCACATTGGCTGCTTCCTTAGAATGAAGAGAATATATCAGTTACCACAGTGATAGATTCCCCACGTCCATAATGCATTCTCTTTTGATCACTTGGTAAACATTTTCACATTTTATTCGTGTTAGAATGACTAACTTGGACGAGGGTAAGAAGACGGGAGAATTTTCCAAAAAAATCCTTCTAGAAATTTTTATTTTATAATTGTTTCTCATGTCTTCACGTGCTATTTATTCATCAACATACATACGTGTCAAAAAATTCCATCTTGTTGAATGAGAAGGTCTGTAATTAATTTGAATATAAATGCACACTACGGGCATGTTGGTTAATTTTTTTAGTCAACTGTAAAAGAATGATGAAAATAGATCATTTTCCTAACCAGGCTGTTTCGAGAAATCACCTCTCCGATGGTTTTTGCAAGCTACAATTTATCCGATCTGGTGATTTTCCTTCAAATGAGATTTGTGCTCTTATTTACACAAGTTAGTTCATTAAGGTGTTATTGACCTCGAGCCATGTGCAAGTGTAAACATCTCAACAGCTCATTTCTTTGCGGAACAAAACATGTTTAAGCTGACCGATTGTAAATCAGAACAGAAAAATTCTATGGTTCTGTTTATCGGATAACAATCGCGTGCTCTTCGAAAGATGTGCATAGGCAATCCGTAAAGTTCACATGATTGTTTAGATGAAAACACTGGTAATGGCTGGTTTCGATTGTTCCCCATATGGCTATGGCAACTAAAAAAGTGACGATAACTGCTCCTTAAGCAGAACAGTTTCCTTTGTCAATATCTCTAACTGTCTTTCGTTTGTCGTTCATATTATGCCTCATGCCCCCAAGTGATTGGTAGGTGTGGAAATGAAACACGCAAATGTGAAAATTTGATAACGAATATTTTCTGGACTGATCTGATGAGTTGTCTACTGAAGAAGGTTATCAGAACCCGAAAGGAGCAGTAGTAAGAATTTTAACAGCTATCTTGCTTCATCAATAGTTTAGCTGGTTTTCAGGTATTAGGTCTTTTTCTGTTTCATTTGTTCTGCGACTGCAATCAAAGTGGGTTGCTATCCAAGTTCCACGTATGTTAATTTATTTGTAGTACAGAAACGATTCACGCTGATTACCGGTTGTTGAGTGTAAGAATTAAGATAAGGTTTGATCTATATCTTCGTACACGATTAGATATCATTGAACGGACTCTACAGCGATTGCTCCGTCGCTGTGAATAAGTCTGCATGTGATTACAATTTTTGATCGAATTTTTGATACTTGTGCGCACACTACGAATGCCTCGAAGGTACTTCAATACATTGATATCCACATCACATCTTTCATAGGTATTAGTAGCTATCGACCCCCAATGAGAGATGACTTCTCTCCAGGTAGCCTAAGCATGACGAAGGCTTTGAATATGACCTACAGAGCTTGGCTACTTGGTATGTGTTAGTAGTAGGAGATTGAATGTTATCATGACAATTCTTTGAACTTGAACAAAGCATCACAGATTAGACAGATCTCACGAAGAATCAGTAACTTACAACCGTACATGACCGATGCTGTCAGTTATCTAAACCGTAGCTATGATAAAAATCTCACACTTTCATGGATCACAAACGGTCGATCGGAATCGTATTTCTTTTTAAAACCGATAAAGGTTTCACACACGAAGCCGAAGTAAAACGTCAGTTCTGTTCTTAGAAATTTGCCAAGAATTTTTACCTATTTTGAAATAATCATTTCATGTCATTTGTGCACCAGTTTGCTGCTATGCAAAACAAATCACTTGTTTTCAACCATATTTCCAAGTCGGCCTTACAAGTTTCCTTTTACCGTGTAATCTTATGTTTTTGCGTTCCTGTAGTTATACACTGTTTCGCATCATCCTGGGTGACTTTGACTTTGCTTCATTGGAACGGGCAAACAGCGTGTTTGGTCCAATCTATTTCATTGTTTACGTATTCTTCGTGTTCTTTGTCCTGATCAATATGTTTATCGCGATCATCAACGAGACCTATGTGGGAGTGAAATCGGATTTACAAAGTCAACAAAACGATTTTGAAATGAAAGATTTCTTCAAGGCCGTAAGTTGTAGTTCAAACAAAAATATCAAAGTTATGCCTTCTACAATCTAGTTGTTATGGTTTCAACAGCCATGAGGAACCTTTTGCGTATTCATTTAGTGTTAATCCTCAATGTTACTGTTACTGGATCATTTCGATGTCCGTTGTCGACCAGATGTTATGGGATTGCGCTGTTTATCTCCTTTATCGTGTCCTTGCGTAGCGAACCTGGAAAGTGTTCAGCCATTCGTTTGGATAGTCGCCTTGTCGTGTGTCCCATGTACAACGCACTATTGGATCACATGAGATGACATAAAACAAAAGACTGAGACTTATGACGCAATAAATCCTTGGATTGTTGAACTATGAGTGGCTAAGTCTTTGACAAGATTCACTACTGTGCGCCAGAAAAAGGTTCTTCCAACGGCTGTAGATAAGTGGGATTCTGGCAGTCGGAAACGTTTATCTCCCTTAAACGAGACAGCAATATGCACTTCTTTATTTTTCGCTAATTGCGTTCCAGACTGATAATTTCTTGCCGTTGTATGCTTCAAATAAACCTATCCGAATAACCATTGGTCTTCAGCACTTCTCGTATGGACTGCAGCTCCCTACCGAGAGTGTCGTCATTGCAAAACTTTCTCGCTTTCCGGCCCAAGCAGCTTGCTAAATTTCTTTTGTACCTGAGAGCGACAAAGGTAGAGAAATGCATGTACTGTCCCAACCAAGTATATTTACGAAATGGATTTACTTCTGCGATTGTTCACCACTCGGTACAGGCCTACATTTCAGCAACCCGAGAAAATCGTTATTTCCCAAGTTGATCGTGAACTTGGCAGCTATAGTGCTAAATGCACCTCACTCAGAGTTGTAGATGACAAACGTGTCATATATATATATATATATGATATAAAAATCTACATTAGGGTCGACACTCTGCAGCGGACCGTGCCCTAGGTTGGCCAAGAATGTGTACGCAAGAATCGGTCTAAGCAATGATCCCCTGCCTGCCCCATCCCCTTGTCTGGAGCTTTTTCCGGCGTGCAAAAACTGTATATTTTGCGGGCACCTGAAATTGAACTCTTTCGGTATAGATAGTAATCTCAAAGCTGATGTCGTTCTCATCCTAGTAGTAGCAAATAAATTCACCCGGCTAGATCAGTTGAACGTTTCTAAATAATGATTCCATATCGAGGGACAGCATAATCTTATCGGTCAGTTCCTGATCATTTTTATCCGTTCAACAAACGCGAAAGAATCTTTTACACCGGGAGCGTATAATTCCTAGCGCAATAGTTCAGGAATCTCAGTAATCCATTACGCGGTGGCGTGATAAGTCGAACCATTCATATCGAGTATCGGTCTACGGGGGTACAGTGGTCTTGTGTACATTTCGGTAAAACGTACCGTCTAGTGCTAGGTTTTCGTAAGGGATCGTGGTGATGAAATTTTCGGACTTTGGCTGTTTCAGAATTCTCGTCATCTACTTTCCACTTCTGTGCTTCACGTTTTTTCTCCTCGCTTACATGTGAAATTCGAGCCGACTTCCAATATAGTCGTCATTTTTCGGTCATAATCATCTCGTTTGAGCAACATCCAAATTTTCCCTTTTGTTCGGCTTTGAGAACAAAATATGGGCCCGTCTGATAATACCCAGACTGCTTCTTTACACTGTTTTTATCAAGATGCGGCTTGGTACGGGTCTCGTAGAATGGTATTTTTAATATTGGTGAACAAGTGAGCTGTTCATGTTGTCCAGTAACTGATGCGATATAAGTACTAGATCATGAAACTGGCTATTGGGGCTCTCGAACTGGGTTTCAATTTCTGTCCGTTGAGAATTTGTCTGTGACAGGCAAAATTAAGGTCCGACAGATAATGCACCCAGGTATACTTTATTCAATGTTATCGAAAAATACTTATGCACCTAACTGTCCAGATATTCGGGAATCATTGACGAGGGTACTTTTACCTTTAGACTGTTGCCAACGGTTTTCCGTTTTTTTCTTGCTTGCTCCGCAATAGACCGACTCTGCATAGCCCACAACTAGCAGTCCATGTGTCCCATGTAGCTCTTCAACACTTGCCACGTATCTGTCCATCAAATGATACATTTCTTCTTGTTTGAACTTCTCCGACCCCAGCTAGTTCGGCGAAAAGCATGGACACTTAATCCAGGCATTCTGCTCACATTGTTCGAACGCAAACTGTCGACTGGTTGGGGAGCAGTCCCTAAAGTTCCACATAAAATCTAACCACCCCGTCGTGATCCACACCGAAAGACCTTGATATGGTTGGTTTAGGCGGCTCAGCGACAACCCATAGTTAACTAAGCCGAATTGATTGCGGTTTCAAGTTTGCTCTTATTTACAAGGACAAACAGGGACCTGTGCAATTTTACAGCAGTAAGAATTAATCTGGAACGAAATTTGGTAGCACTCCACAATAACACGGAAACGGGCAACAATGGTGTCATACTTCAAGAATAACAGTTCAAAGGTGGCTTCTGTGTGTGTGTGTGTGTATGTATGTCTGACTGCCAGTGTACAGTCGGCACTGGAGATCCTTGATTCCACANTTCTCCGACCCCAGCTAGTTCGGCGAAAAGCATGGACACTTAATCCAGGCATTCTGCTCACATTGTTCGAACGCAAACTGTCGACTGGTTGGGGAGCAGTCCCTAAAGTTCCACATAAAATCTAACCACCCCGTCGTGATCCACACCGAAAGACCTTGATATGGTTGGTTTAGGCGGCTCAGCGACAACCCATAGTTAACTAAGACGAATTGATTGCGGTTTCAAGTTTGCTCTTATTTACAAGGACAAACAGGGACCTGTGCAATTTTACAGCAGTAAGAATTAATCTGGAACAAAATTTGGTAGCACTCCACAATAACACGGAAACGGGCAACAATGGTGTCATACTTCAAGAATAACAGTTCAAAGGTGGCTTCTGTGTGTGTGTGTGTGTGTGTGTGTGTGTCTGACTGCCAGTGTACAGTCGGCACTGGAGATCCTTGATTCCACAGTTAAGAAAACACGTGCAGTATCGAGAAATCTTCTGGTAGGCTTCAGGCTTGTTATAAACCTGTCAAAAGGTATTCTAGAACAAACGGTTGCTCTAATTCCCTCAGTATTTATTTGGTTTTGTTAAAGAAATTGCATGTGTATGAACGATGTCCAACTTAACCAACGTAAGAAAAAAGGGAACACATGAAGAATTCTGATGACAGGATGTATTACGGAGTGGAAAATAAACGGGATGTACATGATGGAAGTAACACTTCCGACCAGTTACAAGTAGTTCACAGCGGACTGACTCGGCGACTACGTTTTATCTGCTTGTCGGATGGTTGGGGCATGCCCCGACCACTTGTTGATGTTGAAATAGCATGTGTTCTCTAGACAGGCCTATCGGTATGCAGCTTCCAACCCGTTTCGTTGTGTACTTGTGGTTTCCGATCATTTTAGACGCATAGAAAGCAGTCAACATTGCAGACCTTAGACGTGGATTTCATGCACTCGGTTATATCTATGTTCGTCATCCCTGAATTGCTCCAGACCTTTTCTGACATGTGGTACAATTATTTTGTAACAAAATAGTAATTAAAATAGACCCCTTCGTTATGACCATCCTGCCCTCCGCAACCTCAAGAAAAAACGATAAAACCGGGGTTCGAACCCAAAACGAACGGTTGTGCTAGAGATATTTTAGTGATTGCGCAACCAGGCAGGCTGTTGGCAGTTTGCTGAAGTTTTCTACACGACATATCACCTATCGGTTATTGATCTGCACAGTCACAGACTACTGGTCTGATTTTCTGCTTCCTCCGATAGAAGACATTTTTGTTGATAGTCTAAATGAGACAATGGATTTGAACAGGACTCAAAAAAATTGGCTATCTGACCAGAGTCACCAGTTGACGATTATATGATGTACGAAATGATGCGGATTATTCTTACTAAGGATAAAGCGGTTACCCACTGATACACAGAATAGTTCTTAAAGTCATATATAATTTCCTTCTACTAATACTGATTAGAATTATTATCATGGTTAAGTAGAACTTCCATGACGAAAATTAGCTTATCAGGCTATCAAGTGGGCTTATGAGGCTGTACAAAACTCGTAATACACTGATGCAAAGAAAAGCTCTGAAAGAATGCATTTGTGTTTAGTGAATTTCATCCCATAAACCCATCTTTCCCGAACTGATAGCGTATGAAGAAAATGTTGGACAGACTGAAAAAGAAGAAAAACCGAATAGAAAAACTACAACAAGCCATGGAATTGGCCAATACCAACAAAGGTGGTCGAATGGACATTCTGGAATTGCGAGAGCATTTGAACTCGTGAGTACGCTGACTGTTTGAATCCGGTTGAGTGAAATATTGATAATCGTAGAGTTGTACAGGGAATTTTGGGTCCTATTTGCCACACAAATCGCTGTTATCTAGGTATTCACTCACTCAGTCTGGCTTCTGCTCTGATCGCCATTTGGGATAATGGCAGTCAATGATCAAATTCTGTGAACTATGTCAAATAAAGGTCTGTTTATCGTTCCCTTTGAATGCGCAGTCAGAATAGTTCGATATTTTCTCAGTACGAATAGATAAGCTTGAAAATCCATGGCACTGGTGACCTTTCAGGGTTGAGTTCAGTAGCAGAAGATTTGATTGGCCATGCTTTCCGAATGTTCAACATCACACTGGGAAAGCACCGTACGCTACGCTGAGCACTAATTTATTCTAACTTTGACTACTACTTAGGTTACTAGTAGTCAATGAAAGTTTTCTCCAGGCAGTTACTCTTGAGGCGCGCTGTCAGATGTTTTCCTGCGCAGACAGACGGCTCCAACCCCTTTTCGCAATCACGAACTAAAAAGCTGTTTCATAGGGCTTATTAGGAATCATTTGCAGGGAATATTCATCATGGCAAAAATGGAAAGCGAACTCGGGGCGAATGACTACAAGTCGAATAACACAGGCCTCAGAATCTCCGGGTTGATTAACATCGAGTCACTTGTACACTTGTAGTGACAAATATAATACGGCAGGCATTAAGAAGAAAAATGTATGCTACGATAATCTGAAATTGCAAATGAGAGGCAAGACATCATGGATTCCATTCCTTTCTATTTCACAGACAAGGATTCACAGAGGAAGAAATCGACAGTGTGTTTGGCCGATTTGATACCGATCGAGACAATACTTTATCCAGCATGGAACAACTGAAAATGCAAGCCAGATTGGAGGAGGAGAAGGTAATCATGAACATGTTTTCGCTTTTATCACTTCCATTCGGACAGGACTATGTTCGTCTACTTTGATTTCCAGGTAGCTTTAAGTGAAAACCAGTTGTTGGTGAAAATTTGAATCTAATGGGTCTTTTGCCAGTGGCATTGGTTTATAAGGGCCACAAAGAGTTTGGTCACTTAGTATATAATAATAATAATAATAATAATAATAATAATAATAATGAACCATGTGGCTACTGACCGACTGACTACTACAGCTTTAATGCCTTTGGAAAGTGGTTTATTCATAACATTGTTGGGCACTGAAAACACGCATTTTTAGACGATATCTTGCATTGTTGATTCACAGATGACTATTGACAGCTGTCTTCTTGAACTGAATAGCTTTTTTTCGGCGCTTTAGAAAGTGTTAGCAGTTTCAGTACAAACCTTACATCGGCCCGAACTAAGAGCCTTCCGTGCACACACACACACACATCAATATCCTACTGCTCGGCCATCCGGAGACTGAGTCCTAATTCATGCTAGGCAAGCATGACATGTACTACTCATTACGAATCCAAAGTACAAATTCATAAACCAGATTGGACAAACAAG
Source organism: Fasciolopsis buskii (assembly GCA_008360955.1). Lineage (NCBI taxonomy): Eukaryota > Metazoa > Platyhelminthes > Trematoda > Plagiorchiida > Fasciolidae > Fasciolopsis > Fasciolopsis buskii. The sequence goes on along the minus strand of LUCM01002842.1, from coordinate 39,914 downwards.
AGATCAAGTTGCATTTCAAAATGGTTTCGATCGGTGCGATATTTGGTTTCACGTCAGGCCGTTTGTCGAAAAGCCCCATTTAACGTAGCAGGTTAATGTTCCATCTTTTTACCTGTTTGAGTGGGAACAACCTTTAAAAATTACGAAGTAAAGCAAGTAAACGTCCATTTTCAGAGAAATCGCTCCCCGTTTGGGATGTCTGTTGTTTTTTTCTGTAGTATATGTATTGGAATCGGAGCTGATATACGAATTTAAAAAGTCGAAAGTCTAAATATTTTTGCCTTCTTGTTCTGCGATTTGTTTTTCCTGCCCCGTTTTGGATGACACTTTAATCTAGATGGCTTTGGTCAACCAAATCGCCGAAGAGGAGCAAGTTGTTCTGGGAGCAGGTGGAGAGGACGTGGCCCGTCTACCTCCAGAAGTGACCCAACAAGAATTCACTCTCGCACTGAAACGCATAGGCCGCATTGAGGCTGGAATGAGTACAATTATGCAACACTTGAAAACCGTCCTAAAAGGTCTCAGCTCGGTTGAAAAAGCGAAATTGATTCGTCGTGAAGCCATGACACAGTTACTTCAGACGGTGATGACGGTAAGTTCTTTCATAACGGTTAAATATCTGTTGACGTATTTCCACGGGTCAGCCACGCGCTTTTTATGAAATGAGATTGAAAGGAAGTCGTTTGGAATGTAACAACTTATCTGTCTAGCTCAGTTTGTGCACTAGAATACTCACACACCTAACGATACCTAGCCAATCATTCCCGTACACATAGAGAGAAGGCGCTCACTTTAATCTAGGTCTACCCGATGTTAGTCAGCATGCTGCTTACAGATAGCATTTCCAGTCATCGGGACGACTAAATTTCTCTCGCCTGTACAATCGGACACCCGTAGGCAGGCACGTATCTCTTTGCGTAATTATGGCTGATTATAGCTGAAATCAGCTAATGGCCAAGTCAAGCGGTAGTCAAGTACAAATGCTCACCTGTGAATGCAGAATGACGGCGATCAACTTGCTATTCATGCACCAAAATGTTCGTGTCCGCAGCAACATTCACTTGTTTAAATGCAATGTTAACCAGGTGCTTCATTTTCTCCAATCTTCATCCTCGTTGACCTTTTTTGAGAGAAACAGACTTACTTCTGCTCGGAAATAACCTCCCTTCAGTTTCTCAGCTGCTCACTTTATTCATGGTCTTTTTCTGCGGCTCGTGTCTGGGTCCGTATTCGTCGATCTGTCACCTCCCCCTGATCTTCATATCTTGATTTCTGCAACCGTGACTTTCAATTTAGGTGGCTGAAAATTCGGTTGTTCCATTCTTCTACTTATTATTCATGCAACATCTACCGATCCTCTCATAGCAACGACATTATCAGTCCTGACTCATTGAAACACTGAATTCTACAAACGCCAGCTGCCAAATTATCATTCTTCTGTGATTTCAACGTCCACAACAAACTCCGGCTTTTGCACTTATCGGGCATTTTGACCGTGGGACGTGAAGCAGAGGCTTTCGCAATAACCCACAATCTTTGTCCTCGGCAGTCTTGGCGACAGCACAAAACTCTTGACTTCATTCCTACGTCCATTCTCCATTGTTCTCCAATATCACACCAATATCTTTTTTGGTCTCATCGGACCATAGCCCTATTCCATTTGCCATTCATTTTTCTCTCCTCATCACAATAGCCAACTCTGGATGCCCTTTTTGAGACTAAGAGTCTGTTATTTGAATATATTTTTGTCTTTCTGTTTTGTTGTTCTCTACGTGATGTTTCCCTGGCAGTTTCTAATTTCACCTAGACTGTTCGTCAAGGCATGCGTATTTACATTTCACACTTTTCCAAACCCGAAAAAACACGATCTCCAGGATGATTTAAATATGTTTACAATCGTGTTGTTCGTTTTGAAAACCCTTTTGTATCACCAGTAACCCAACTCGCCTAACCAGTCACTATGAAATCATTTTGTACAAGCAAAACGACAAAGTCTCGCTCACCATACACAGACCTAAATTTTGCTTAGTGCATCACAAAAGTTAACGATTAGCCCCATGCGGCATCGGTTGTAAATCATGCTGATCCCTTTCAAAGGCGGTATCTTGTAATTTTTGAACAGTTAATTTTCTTCCATTACCAAACTATCCCGACTCTGCCCCAAGCGACCTGCTTGACAAGGTCGAGGTTCTTGTCTCCCGGTTTCCCGAAATTCGATCTCGTTGATAAACTTATTTCTCCGCGTTCCTCACACGTTTTGAGTTATGCTTTTTTGATATGGGTATCATCTTCTTCTCAGTGTGAATTTTCCAAAATCTCCCGGTCCAAATGGTATTCCACTTACTCCCCCAAAATGTGTGCTTCAGAATTAGCTCCAGCATTACTGTGCCCTTAAAGAAAATACTTTCCAACTTCTAAAAAAACGCGGTTATATTCTCCGTCTCAGAAAACCAAGACCCTTCTGACCCCAGCAGCTATCGTCCTAATAACTATACTTCCGTACTTTCGAAAAGTTTGAACCCGTTATCTCCGACAGGTTGCGTCTGTTTGTTGAACAAGAAGGTTTGCTGTGTGACTGTCAATATGGATTTCGTTGGCGTTACCCTACCCACGATCTACTACTTGTCGTCTCGTACTCTTGGTTAGCTGCTCTCTCCCATAACCGTGGAGAAAATCACTTGGCTCGTTGCCCATTTCCAAGGCTTTCGACGAATCTTGACGCGAATAATTGCGGTCGAAATTGAATTCCCTCGGGTTGCGTCTCGGCCTCGCATAGTGGTGTTCACGTTTCTCTAACAGGCGGACCATCTCCGTTTTGGTCGATGGGTGTTCTGTCTCATCCGTTTCCTATGAGTACTGGCGATTTCCAAGGATGCATACTTGCTCCCATTCTTTTTATTCCATTTAATAATTATCTTCCCACACAATCCTACAACGCTTTTCATCGTTTTGCCAATGAACTCACTGCTGCTCTCGTTCCTAATCTACTGTTCCCAAGTCAATATCAACATCGATCTGGATCGTACTGCTCTCATTGCATCACCTGGTTCAGATTCAGGACGAATCCATACCTGGGGTCCTAATAACCGCATCTGTCTCAATCCCTCCAAAGATACCTTCCTTTCTGTTCCTCTCAGACATGCCCCTTATTCTTCCTAGTCAAATATCGATTCGACTTCTGCTCATTCTACCGAGTCCCTTTTAATACTGGGTTTGTCTGTAAATTATTCTCCTTGTTAATCCCTTCTTGTGTCAGTACTTGCGTTTCATGTTGCTTGCTGATTTTTCATCCCACAACGGATATTTTCTCATTCCCAGAGAACTTTCTATTTCACGTGGAAATTAAATCCACTTGATACTCAAATACTGTAGTCATCTAATGCTCTTTCCCGTTTTGATCGGGTTAAACGAAGGACTGTCCAGTTGACCAGTGATCCGTCTCTGATCTCAAATATGCAATCATCTGCTCGTCGCTGTCCTGTTGTTTCACTGCCTCGTTTCCACTGACATTATTTTGGTTGACGTATTTTAGTATTTGGTTCTTGAGTTCTTTTTCCTATTAACTACTCTCTTTCTTCGCCTGTTCGGATAACCATAGTTCATCAAGTATTTATCTCCAAATGTCGAAGTTGGTAGGCGGCGGCCAAGCGGTCAAATTCCTCCTTGGAAACCTTCCGCTGGCCGCGACCGCTTTCTTGAGAAATGATACGCGTTGTTGTATCATTAATAGAAGAAGTAAAAGATAAGAGATAAAAGAAGTTTATTTCACTGTTCCTTTATTCCCCGGAATCCATAGTTTTGGAATATTATTCCTGTTTTTAAATTTTTGATTATCTCTGTCACTAGTTTTAACGGCTTTCGTTGACCATCTCTACTCTAGTTCAGATCAGGTCCTGCATACTTTTGCCAAAACGATTAAATAGCTCCTGATTGATCAACGCGACGGTCATTTATCATGATCAAATTATTTCCATGGGTATCCTTAGATTAAAAGCCGTTGCTCGATTGCCCTCGTCTCTCGAGTTCCATGTCTTTTTGGTCTTCATTTCCAACGACACTACGTTCATCTTTGAATGTGCTATGAAAGTCAGGCAATTTTGCTTTGTCCCAGAGTCAAGGTGAACTTCTTTCATGCGTGTAATCGGTAAGATTTTTAGTCCGTGCGTCGGACACCAAACGGGTGTCAGCCAGTCCTGTGATCCGCCCGTGATTCGCCCTCACTGTTGTATGACTGACGGTTTTACATTTCTGGCATCGGCTGGTAGCCTCATCTTACACCTCTTCTTTGTGTTTTTCAAACGCCTTCCCATCTTTGTGTTTTTAAAAGCGAACTGAAAAAAGTGAATCCAACTTTAATGCTCTTCAGAAGCACCCTGTATCACAGTTTTTTTACTATAATTTTTACCCCAGTTAGTGAAAATTCCTTCATGTAGCAAAAAATAACGCTATCCTGTTGCACGTGGGTTTTTCTGCGGCGAAGTCGTTTTTATTGGTTCTTAGCAGAATTCTATTTGATACATTTTGATCCAGTCATCTGACCCAGAAATCGGGCTCTACGACCCACTGTCCGCTTACGACTCTGATCGAGATATATCGTTATATACCGTAGCATTGTAACTGATTACATTCCTTGAAGAATCGAGTTTTGACTGCTACACTCCAGAAAATCGATTTCCTGACGCTGTCATAAAATAACCGAGATCCGCGAGTTCAGTAACTTAAAAAATATGGAATGATCTTTGTCATTCATTCCACGAACGTGCAATAGATTGATGAATGGGCGGAGCTCTTGAATTGATAGTAATAAGGCATTACACTCGGGGTATTACTTTATACATCATAGAACTGTTTCATCAGTTAACACGGATAACCCAACGAATGTATGTTGAATATTGTTTGCTTATCAACTCCTGATTCTGGGAAGACTTGAAGGAATGCTAGGCACTTGGATGCGTTCTGTAAATAGGTTTGAATCCAATGCGATTAGTTTGTCCAGAAACTAGTTAGACCCGAAAATCAATTTTCTTGGGTTGTCCACATTCGAGTAGACTTGCACTGAATGCATCTTTACGTCGTCAGTCGTAGGTCAGACGTTTCGTCAACTGCAGGCATGGTCGTTCTGCTGAAATTGCGCTTCATTTACGAACCGCCAAAATGAATCTCTGTTCAACACTCGATTCCAGTTGCGCAGTCCGAATGAAACATGAATTTTTCTCCACTAAGCAAAAACTGAACTTGACCCGTTCAATCGCACCGCGTGCTATGAGGCTGATAAAATTCACTCACCAAATCGAATCTGATCAGAGTGACCAGTTCATTGTTCAGCCAGCGATAATATTCGTCGCTAAACAACGTACAAAATGCATCCCAATGCTAAAGAGAAATTGACTGGGAAGTTTGTTGGCAGATTCTGAGAAAGCTGACTGCATGAAGAACCGTCTCGGTTGAAAAGGCCACAAAATCTTGATTGGCTGATCTCCAGTGTGCCTAATTCACACGGCCGTGAATTCGAATCCGGTCAAAATGACCAGTTTGTCGTTTTCGGCGTATTGTTGAAAGTTCGTTTACGCTATTCTCCTCATATATCCGAGCCCGGCATCACTCAGACGGGAGTGTAGCTGTCAGTGGGCTTAAAATGTCTCGTAGTGTCTCCGCTTGCGTATGTCACTCATTGCGGAAATTGAGGAACTAATTTTTTGCATGTTTGAGCACTTTTTCGAAAAACGTTTCAGGATGATCAGCAAGAACGAGAAATCCAAATAAACGGGATAATCAATGAAAATATGGACAAATATGAACTGATCAAGAAAGACGCGAACGAGGATGACTCGCTGGAGTAATACGGAGTGAGTCTGCTTCCGTTTTACACTGTAGTCCACAGTTTTAATTAACCGTTCTGAATCCATAATCATGCGATCATAACAGCGTCATTAGCTGGATGGAAAAAACTGCTTGATTTGGGGTGTGCCGCACTTCACTGGCTTGAAACCGAATGTTCATCGGACATGGCCGGCCAAAGAAACTGGAACTTATGCGACCACAAATCGTTCATTATACTTAGTGTGTCAGACGCGATTTCAGTGAGTGATTTATTGTGAAGTCAAGGCACTACTTGGCATCCTATAAGTAGAAATTTTATTATTCAATAATACTGTGCCTAGTCCGAGCACATCAAAATGTGCTAACCCGCCAATCAATCACACTTCCATCAGCTAATTTACCGAAGTGCTTGACGAACCATTTTATTTTAATTTGATCGCAACATTTGAGGGGCCACTTTCTTTATTTACACACAAATGTTCGCCGACTCAAGACCGGGGTCGCAGAATATTACGGACCGGAAAGTGAATCAAACGCGAGATAATAAGCGCTCACGAGTGACAATGTTGATAATCGATCGTCCCAACCTCATTTAAACTTGATTTGATATTCGGAGCTAAGACAACGATGAAAATCAAACCGGTCTTTTGCAATCATGCCAAAGGTTCGAACAAAACTGAAGACCAAAATTCTATTGACCATTTGCACAAGCCAATTTTCCAGTCATGCTTGTGGATATATCGACTTTAGCAATGCGTGTCATTCGTGCTTGACAGGTGTGTGTGTGTGTCTGTGTGTGCGGAGAGTTAAAATGTTATCAAGTGCAATAAGAGGAGCGGAATGACCGGTGTTGGCCAAGCGAATAAGGTCGTGGCGTTTGGATGTGAAGGTCGCGGGTTCGAATCCTCCCAACGCCGTTCACATTCCCCACTTAGCAGCCCTCTGCTGACCCCGGCTCCATTCCTGAGAAATGATGTATGCTGCTATATCATTAACAAAGGAAGTAAATGACAAAAAAGATGAAAAAGAACGTTATACTACGCAGTGGTTCTAGCAACCATAGGTCGGCGTATCCACCCTACTGAACAATGGCAAATTTTCCAAATGTACAGATTCTTACCTCGATTAGAAATCGTTCCAGGCTAAGTAGTACTTTGGAGACTCAAACGTGGACAGTTAGACTCTCGGATCATAGCACTGCCTCACAGATGGACGATTTGTGATATCTAAATATTTTATTTTTTCTCTTTTTTTGAAGTCAAAAATTGCTTTTAAACAACCGAATGACGAGGAATTTTCACCTCAAATGAACCGGCATCACCGATTACGAGTTGACTCACACTATTCAAAATAAACAATTTTTGCCAGCAATTAGTTATTAATCATTAGGACAGACAAAAAGGACAAATTAGGTGAGATATTAACATTTCGATTTACTCATGTCAATTCTCCACGTAACACGATCTCACATTCGTTGGATTCCGGTTTGATAACTATGATTGATTTACATACGGTAAGACCTATTTACAATTCGTTAAACCAAACTTAGATCCAAAGGAGTTGAGTCGGATGGATTAGTAGTTTCTAAGCCCACCCAAATGTATTGCATAATCGAATCATCACTGTTTCGCCTGGAGCCAGTTTGTATTACCCAACAGCCACAGGACCAGGGAAATTGGATTGCCCTTGTGTTTCGTTGTTAAGAGGTACTTGGTCGGAGGTGACGTAGGATTTCTGCTGAGATAGATATCAGTTGTGTCGTGCGGTATCAATTTCCCTAATCTGACGTCCACCCTGATAGTTGTTGGTCTGCCTCGAAGATGCAACGGTTACGACAGTTGCAGTTGAACCGCCAACATAACATGAGGCAGAATGTTTTGGAGGACCAAATTAGCGTTTCGTCTAGATCGATCCCTTGGGTTGACGGAAACAACTAGTGATGCTCGGCTGGGAAGGTGTTTTTTGAAGTAGATTATTAAGCAGTTGGTTACCTTAATAAATAAGAAACTTCTTGTTTTTAACTGGATTGTTTCACCCATGGAAACTATTAGACCTGTCTGAGTAAGTGGTTCATTTCAATGTTTCCTAAAAAAAATATTATCTCATCTTTCAGCGTAACTGCAGAACAGATATTTCTAGCTCGATATTAATGGGTACTGACGTGGTCTAGCTTAAATGACGAAAAATTACAAGATGTAAATGCTGCATGTGAATGCACTTTTGTAATGTCTCGTCTGATCTTTCTAGAACTTTGACATCAAAATTTAGGCATTTGTTTCAATCTTGCTCAAAAAGGAGAGCGATGCGAGTGGATAGAAATAAAATGGTGTACATGGCATTGAAATTCTGTGGATTTTAGCGAGTGAACTCACCAAACAAAACAGTTCGTCTATGATATTCTGGAACCAAGTGTAACCCGTTTTCTTCTCAGTTAGCTAAAACAAAGCCGGCCAAGGTGACTGACTACTCGCCATTGTACCATCAATTCTTCTGTGGGAAACCCTCTCAAAGTGAAACCGGATATTTTCTGTACATGAATACATTAGGTTCCTTCAAAACATCCAAAGGAAAAGAGAAAATTTAGGCGTAGAAAAGAAGCACTGGTCCAAACGGTTTCGCAGTCATGGACTTGAGTTTAATTGTACATCGTTTTTATCAAATATAAGTTCCTCATAGCTGTCAACCCGAATTCCTACAAATATAATAATCTTTCATGTAGGTGACTGACAAAAGAAAATTGATATACTAGCAACTCACCACACTAACCTTTCTGCTGTTCTAACACCAAAATGACCAGTAATAACCCTAATAGGGTGCGCGCAACTGTCGTCAACCCCGGTCCACAGTTTGACATTCGGCACAGTGAGACTCGTCCACAATTGTTACACCAATGTTCGAATAACCATTACAAAAACTATTGTTGTGAAATGATTTCTGACGGATAGCAGATAATCGTTCGAAATCTATTGTATTTCGTGACAAATCAATGAGTTGTATGATAACTTCTATCATGCTATCCTTGTTCAGTTTGCAGATTCTGTCCCCGTATCTGTTCCCGGGCCGGGCATTGTATTGGCGACTGGACTACATGTGATAGCGGCCGTAAAGTAGGACAGATCAGTGTGAAAACAAGTCTTTTGCACTTTTTCTGTAGTCCATAATCCACATTTTTCCGTCAAATTCATTATGTTTTACATTTATACACTACTATCAACGTTGCCCTATTGTTGAGAAGAACACGGATTATCTACCTTGTACCTTTACGAAGTTGATCTTGGGCATCAATTCGTTTGGTCTCCGATTCCGACCTAATTCAGACAAGTGATTATTCCCAAATCCAAATAGGAAGACGAAGAGAAGTAGCTGCCTCGTTCACAGTCAACAGTTAGTCCCACCCGATTCCTGTTTTTTTTTCTTGATTTTGGTTCGGAGCCTACTTATCCCACACGAAGCTGGTCTCATCTTTCATCTCGTGCCGGTGGCACTATCCCATGTGTTTGTTCATTTGCATCAACTACGCTATTCACCATTATTCGTTCACCTTGTGTACGATTGAAATGATTCACCCTATTTTGAAAGCTCGCTTTTTTCTGTCAAACCAGTCATATAAATGTGGAACTTAATAAATATCTCCTTTTTTACGGTACCAAAAATGGGATAAAGTCAGTATCAAACTAACTAGAGCCACCATGGACAACACCGTGACACGATTAAAAAAATCAACCAATCGGGCAGAGTTATGGCTGTGGGTGCAGTTGGGTACATTGCGGTCGCGTGAGCTTGGTCACGTGGGCGAGTGCACGTGTATATGATGGCAAAGTCAAACTAATGTTCTTGTCTCCATTACTCCTCTGGAGTATTTCAGTCATCTGACTAACAGGTGTACAGTGGTTCCAAACACATCAGCTTAAGTTTGAAAAATTGAATATAGGAATATAGGTAAGCTTTTTATAAACCATCTCTCTGTCCGAATGACGTAAGAAGTGCATCGAAAAATCGATGCGCCATGCACTGGTTTTTATTGTGAATAATATAACGCTAATAACATCTACCAATAACACTGTGTTATTGACATTATATCATTCACCATAAAAATTTCTGTCCGTTTAACACATATTGTACCGGAAATTTTGCTTAAAAGACAAGTGTCACGTGATTTGCAATCAGCACCATCGCACACCACTCTTCTCATTAAGTGGCCCCCGGTGATGGTCAAGGCATTTACATCGTGGCACTTCGAACTGATTTTAATGGGTTTGCGTCCAAACCGCCCGCAACTTGTCCGCAGCATCTTTCTAATAACAACCTCTATTGTTATAGTAATAATAAAATAAAGTAAAAGATAAATGAAAAATAACAGACGGACGGATCTAGCTTTTTCAGTCCTTTAACGAAAACCATATTAAATCAGTCTGTATAGTGAACACCTTAGCAGGGTGTCTAGCACGGAATGGAACACGTGTTCGCCATGAACCTAGTTGGTCTCATTTTGAGCCAGGATGATCAGACATTTACTGGACCCTTCCTTTTTTTCCTCTGTGAACTACCAAGGCACCATTTTTGTGACTTTCATCTAACTTACTAGTTTAAAATTTCGTCAGCTTGATTTAACTGCATTGACTACCAGAAAACTCATCTACCACTTACCCCGGTGAAGCCAAACGTATTAAGTGTGCCCAGAACCACGAAATGGATGAGCGACGATTTTTACTCGCCTGGGGAGTCTTTGATTCAGCTCCCCTGGCCCTGCTTCTTCTCCAGCCTCAGTCGCCCAGGCGTGTGTCCCAAGCTTTCGTGAGAAATCAGAATCCACGAGGCCATGAAAACCTGCATGTAAGAGTTTATTTAGAAAGCAACTGCTGTGTCATCACTAGAACAAAAGATGCAGAGCGGTTGTTTTGTCTTTCACTGCAGGTCAAAACCAAGTCGTCGAAGAAACTACCAAAGACTTGCCCGCCGAACGGCATTGAAGAAGCCACGTTTGGTTCTGTTTCCCTCGCGGTGTCTAAAATCTCTGTGGGAATTTGCCGATGTGTACGGCTGGTTCTGTAAGAACCTGTGGCTTCTCCGTCGGGTGCACAGAGAACGATGGACTCCGGAGAAAAACAGGAAGTGGTCGATTGCTGTGCGCAAGGGCCCAGTGGCCATGCAAATCAGGGACGGATAGGTAATGAAGTTTAACAAACCGTTAAAAGCCTGTCTGGTAGCGTGTTGGCTAGGGCGTCTGACTGAAAATCGTTTGTCCCGGGTTCATGTCCCAGTTCGGGCGTGGTGGATTCGCACTGCTGACGATTCCTAACAAGGATGAAATAGCTGTAAAGCTTTGAACTACTGTTATGTTATCAAGTAACACAAATTCTTTGCTGAAGAAAACCGATATTTACACCGTATTTGCAACGAAGAAAGCGTAGAAGAATGCGGAATTTCACGTTTCAAGGCAGAAATAACTAATGGATTTAACCTTACAACAGCCTATTGCCTGACTTAGTGACAGAACTGAAGTGACTGTTTAATCATCTACATGAAAACGAGATGAAATATAACAGTCTAATTGGGTTGGAATACTCGGACGGAAAGATAACTTGTCACCTCATCAAATCTAAGCCATATTTTCTAGGTGATTTTGGATCAGCAGCAATTAGTAACGTTTACCTAACTTGAAATATAGCCGTAACGGAGCTCACAGCACCTAATGAGAGCTGATGAACTTCAACAATGTCAGGCTACGAGGACTCCTTGTCTATCTGTCTGTCTGTCTGTCTGTCTGACCGTCCGCCTGTCTGTCTGCGTATTTGGTAGAGACCTCAAAAGACGCGACACAATCTTTCTCACAACATTCGGTTTTACAAATTTACTGCTTTTCCCCACCAGAAATGACGCTTGTTTGGATTTTGTTTTCACAAACCAAGCTGGGTTGTCTGTGATCCCAAAACCATGCACCACTGAACAGATGAGATCACTGTATTTCGAAAGTTTGCACCATTTCTTCGGGTATGACGAGCCGACTCACACAATTGAAGCGAAAATCCAGAATTGTCAAACAAAGAAAATACTTCTAAAGAGAACCTAGAACATTTAAAACCGTTCTGAACTCTAGCCATTTCATTGTTTATTTTTGCAACCAGTATCTCTAAATAATTTGTCCGAATTTTAATGACGATTTTAGTCTTTGTTTTCAAAATCATCGCCTGTTTGAAACTACTCGTGCAGACTCGACGATTTTCCTCTCGCTTACTAACCTAACTGTGTGCAAAGAAAGGGAAGAATACAAGATTCAGACAAAGTACAAAACTGAAGTGAACATTCAAGGCGATAAAGTGATAACTCCGAAACCTAAGTCGATTGTTCAACGATGCTGAAGAATTCCAGTAGTAGGAATCCCTGGTGAGCTATTACGAGAATTTATGGTGATAACTCAAAGATGGGGGACCGTTACGTTGATGTCGAAGAAGTGAACAACGAGTTTGGTTCGTTACCTGAGGACACCCGCTTGCCTGTTTATAGCAGAACTACTGAGATACCGCAAAATGAATCCAGATTATTCTGGTGAATTTAAGGATACTGAAGACTAATAAAGTCTCTGGCTCCGGGGATTCATTTCCTGCTGGTCTACAAGTCTTCGTCGATGACCTGTCGTGCCCCCTGGAGGATGTTTCAGTGAGCGTTTGAAAACCGAGATGTCTCATATACAGTGACATACACAATTAAATTCCTATTGTGCCTATATATACGATGTTTAACAGCCTTCGGAAAACTTGTTGCATTAGATTCCCGCAGAATATTTGTTTCAGTTTCTGTATAGATTGTTCGAAATTATCCAAGACGACATGACATACGTGGAAAGCTTTTCCTCGGAGGTTTCAGCCAATAAATTTGAAAGGTTTAAGTTACTATTCTTGGACTATAGAAAACAGTTGTGGTAGTCTCGATCGGTCGATCTTTCATCCGGATCCGGATTTGTCCACAACTTATGCTGTTTGATTCACGATTATTACACCGACCGAAATCAGTTTCGGTTCACTAATAAAGTGATACGCTTTATTCTGTCTATCAATGGTTGTGTCGCATAGTTGGCTATCCCGGCTCCAATTTCTTATATTTGTAAGGAAAATAGCTCCCTAGTACACACGCAAAGAACAGATTTCCAGGAGACCTTCTAAACCTGGCGCCAAACTGCTAATCCGAAACACATTTGGTTTTCATTCTGTTATCCACAGAACCAGAAATGGTTATATCAGATTTCATCTGTTTGCTGATGGTGATCAACACGTTCGTCCACTGTCCAACTTCAATTGCCTTTTTCTTTTACGGTGAATTATGTTGGGAAACTATCGCTCTTCTCCCTCTTTCTGTCAGAGATCTTTGCTTTCCACAAATCATCAACACATCTTGAAATCTGCGACCACTTGAATTTTTGTTTTACCACTGAAAATATTGCTCTCCAATACGTTTTCCTGGTTTGCCCAAAAAGAACTTTCCCTAGATTCGTAGAACACATCTCTAAATGTGACCGCAAATCTGGAGTCGAAATTCTCGATACCATTAAAAGCAAATGTTATGTTGATTGTGATAGTTTTATTTCGGAAATTCTTTCTGATACACAGCACCCATTACATAATTAACTGGCAAAACTGACATCAACGCCGTTCACGTATTTGAAGTTGAAACTCCCATTTAGTCTCACTATGACATACGGGGAAACTCTGTCTTACAGTACTGTGGCGTTTCCACTTGGAAGTGGCATACAGAATTCAGTCAGTCACACTAATGAACGGATGTGAACTAAAAATGCATACTAAGAGTGGGCAATTGTAAACAATCAAAAAATCACACCAGCTGAGAAAACACGATCGAGTTTTAATTCCAACTTATGCGTCATAATGCGAAAAAAGAAATACTGACTAGGGAATACTGAGATGAATCCAATTGCAAGTCACATGATACAGTCCAGCACGGCCACGCGATAGTCGGCTTAAACAACCAGCTAATGAGAACCGTGAAGTCTAGAGGTTACTTGGAGAACAACGAATGGAATGCATTCTAACAATCTGGATATCGATTTTACAAGTAAATATGCAAGTTCTAAGCAGAATGCTAACATGTTTCCCCAGGCCTTGTGGCCTTCTCGTTGTCTTTGTTCGCGTAGCCAAGATCAGAAGTGATCTAGTCCAAATGGATAATTTGTTTTAGTCCCGTGAATCCAGCTAGCCAAATTCCATACTGATTTTAAGTACAAATATTACAAATACATTCTCTCTAATAGGCTTAGAGGAATGATTCGACCTCACGACTCCCTGCCGCCGCGATTTTCATTGGCTGGTTGTGTAGGTAAGTTGGCGTGAAGCTGTACTGGGTTGAATCTCGTGGCTTGCACGTAGATCTATCACATCCGCCTCACTCGTCAGCTTAGTGAAAATATTACAAATTTACTAGAATGTTGAACGTTAGTCGATTTGTTTTTGTTTGTTTTCTATTTTTGCATTTGAGATTTTGCCCAATTTTAGTCCCATATACGATGAAAACGGTTGTGAATTCACAATTTTGGGCGCATGAAACAACTATTAACTTGATTCTCAACGTGAGCGCATGAAACGAGCATTTTGAGAGCAGGATCACACTTCGATCGCTGCAATTATTTCGTGGTATTCAAATGTTTGGCTCAGTCGCCACAGTAGAAATATCACGACTAAAACCTCCAGATTTTTCTGGACATCACCTCCGTTTCCTAGCTTCGGGCAACAAACATTTTTGGATGTTTTAACAATAACATCTTGAATTGGAAATCTTTGATTATTTTTAGCTCATGTAAGTATAATTAAGATAGAAGGCAGACAAATGAAGAACGACGATGGTCTTATGTTATCCTTCATTGTTTGTCGCACTTAGATAGCGATCTTCGAAGAGGTTGACCGATCAACCTTGAAAATACAGAAACAAGAAAACCCAATGTGATCCGAAGGCCAGTAAGCGTACCAGCAAGCATCAACCAGACCAGTATGGTGGTGTACGGAGTACTTGCTACAGTATTATTGAATGGAAAGACCGTTTCCACACCACCAATGGGACACGCCTGTTAGACATATCATCTACGAGATCTCGCATAACCTAGTCGCGGAAGGTGCATCAAGTTACAATTGACAAAGCGTACAAAATGTACGTGGTCACATTATATTCAGTTTTGTCGAAGCAATTCCAGTTAGATGTCCACATTCAAAAAGGTGCCTGAAACAATAAAGCAACGCAAGTCAGGGTCATATTTGAGTGAACAAAATTCATCCAGCTACGAAAAAGAGCAAATCGAGATCTTTTTGCTCCCATGGAAATGTCCCTTCAGGCTGGTCACTGTGGCCGCCGAGAAGTTGGTTGATTATCCTCGGGAGTAAAAATTACCACGCTATCGTAAAACGGATGTTTTTGTAACATAAAATGATGTTTCTATTTTTTGGTTTATTCTTTCCTCTCAAACATTTTCAGGAATGCAGCATGACCGAAAGTTCAAGTGATTAAGTTCTGCTGTTTTTCTCGCTTATGGTGCGAGTACATGCAGAAAAAAAGCAAGAAGCAAATGGGTCTCTTGAGGGGACAAACACAGTTTTTTTTACATGGGGCTTCAATTTTTTTTATATCTCATGCATGACTAAACGATATTTATTGCGGTCAGTCAGTTTCAGCTTACACCAATTCAACGTTCTGTTGCCCCGTCTTACCCGTGCTGAATGGTTTACAGACCCAGGTAGATTCTACGTCATTCGATTCCTCTTACCAATCAAATACTACACCCTGTGAGCGGTTGGTTGGAAGTTGGTGGATATGGGGTACAATCATCAGTTATTAAACTTGAATTCGGCGTACGTTCACGAGGAACTCAAGCTGCTGACCGAAATGTTTTCCGTACACGGTCTATTCATATACAAATATTCAAAATATCAAAAAAATATGACTAAGTAGGTCAGTTCTCATGAGCGTCATATCAATCGAGTTCCTCTCTACGAACTATCTGGTTTAGACAGATCGCGTTTCTCACGTTGGAGATTGCCTGACAGAAGTTTCCGGTATTTAAACCAACGCGGTAATGGTTTAACCGACAAGGCAACGAAACGACTTGAGGGTCACAGTCCAGTAGTGATTGGGAACTGAATAATCAGTTCTTACTCCGTTCGGAGTGCCCGTTACACCCATTCATTACAGATGCCAGCGAATATGCAGCCATGTATCTCGAGTGCCGCCTGTGGTAAGTTTATAATCAGGAGTTAGCCAACTCTCCTAGATAGATTACCAAATACCAATCGATCCAGTGGAGTGCCGGACATTCGTATTAGTCCTGAGACTTTAGTTGGAACACCTTTGCCAAGAGACGGCAGTGAGCATGCTTTCTTCATCAGCCAGTGTTTGAGCGGATTCTGAGAGGAGTTCAGAGTGAGTAGCTGACTTGCCTACTAGTCTGAAGCATCTAACTCCGACAAAACTAAGACAGTTGGAGGCTAACAGTTGCCAATTCGCATCTACTGGGCCTCAACCAAGCATGCGGTATTTACCTATCTATGTCATCGCTGAAGCTTACTTCCTCTACCTTCGCCCAGTCCTACCCTGATCGCTACGTCACCACTTCCATCTTGGTTCAGCACGCGCAAAATCGAACGGAAAGTAAACAATGGACAAGGGGTACTCAAAACATATCCAAGCTATCGGAAGTGACTTAAAGTGATAATTATTTTCATAAGATGACTGTCTGTATCCAACAGAGAACCACGGACCTCGTCGTTGTTGATCCAGTAATCTCACCAGATACCAGAATTGCTTTGAATAGGTTAAGTGTCGGAACAGTACGGAAAGCCACAAACTATGTTGGATTGAAACTTAATTCTATGATGATGCCGCGGTTGTTGCAAATTTGTTAATATTGCTCTGCTTTATGCAGTTTGTGATGTGAACTCACCAACACAATCCCAACTGCAATGGAACTCTTAAGGTACTCGGCAACTAATGGTTTTTTGTTTACCCTTATCTGATCAGCACATGAGATGTTA
>LUCM01002841.1:0-13081 GCA_008360955.1 Fasciolopsis buskii | reverse complement strand
TGACGGTCAAAAAGCTATAGACGAAGTTGACGGTCAAAAAGCTATAGACGAAATCGCTACAACCACAGCAAAAACCGTGCAACCCGAAGATGTCACTAATCAGGTCACTTCGGTCGATTCTCCATTGTTGTCGCCTGATGAATGTGCTATTGAGCCGGAATTAGTAAATCATGACCAAAGTGCCCCGGAAGAAGTGCTGCAATCTCCACTGAGCAGGGTTCCGGAAGATATACGGCGCACCTCGCTTTTCAAACGCCTTTATGCAAATCTTGACGAAAATGAATTATTGGCGGTCGATATGAAATACATCGAACCACACGGTAAGCAAGGAAATCAGATAGTAGACAACGGTGGCATCTATCTATTTGTGGCACATCACAAACACCCGGAACCAGATGATCGGCAGGATGGCAACGTAGAGTGGACTCCAAACCTGGAACGTACAGCGGAGTCCGGTTTTACGACAATATACATCACAGCGCAGTCAAACTCATGATGAACTGTGGCTAAATTGTAAGTCACAACTCATGCTTCTTCCCTATCCGGTTCGCTCAATTCAAAACCCACACTAACGTTCTGTACTGGATAGAATACTTTGAAAATACCTTCCCAAAATGAACTGGCGATAAACTTCCCCACGAATTTCACGCCACGGAGCTTTCGTCAACCCGACTAGCCGACTGATGAAACCAAGCAGAACAAAATATGATAGAAGTAACGGCAAGTTCCATTTATTGTTTTCTCCGATTTCGTTGTGGACTAATTTCTGTTTTTTGTCACTTTCAATTTTGGTTTACTGACACATAAGCACAATAGTATTCTATTGTCCCTTTCGTTCATCACCATGATCCAGCACTTGCATCCGTTACCTCACTTTTGTTCTCTCCTTCTTCTTCATTGATCGACCCGATCCGATGTACAATGTTTCGAACTAAAAACGTTCTTAAACTTAAATATACCCCTTCAATAAGAGCACAGAACGTAATTGACATCACCAAAAGCAACACTCCAGATCGCCTGGTGACTGACATTTCTTCATAATTCTCGAACAACAGGTGTCTGTACACTACTGATGAACAAAGATTTAAGCGGAAAAATGAGTGATTTCTTATTTCCAAAATATGTTACGCAATATCATTCGGTCACGTGGTCCCACCGACTGGATAGCATTCTGTGCGCGGTCAGTTTTGTCAACTAATAACCTTCCGCTGATGTGTTCTCGTTTCTGCCGCTACCTAGCAGTGACAAATAATTATAAGCGACCTAAACGGAAAACAAGGGATAGAACTTATGACAACCAGAAAAGATTACACCACTGGTTGCGACATCTGACCATTAGCTTCTATATTGCATGGTTCAAAGCGTCCGATACGTTCGAGTGCGGAAAACTAAATGACCGTGTAGGTTCCACCTCAAGATGCTTCGGTTATTCTGGGATGAGTAAGTTGCTCAGTTTTATGGCTAGTAAAACTAATACTCATTTCAGGACAGAACAATGGTTGTCCGACTGACGTATCAAAACGAGATTCACAGTGAAATTGTTTACGCCCGACGATGCGTATTAGCTGAGAATTACGTCCCTTTAAACCACCGTTTCCCACTCGAAATGACTATTCCCAACAGACCTGGATGTATGAGTAGATGAATAGAATGGGTTCCCATAAATTACTGTATGAATTATTACTTCAATTACGGACCGAGACGAGCTACGTGCATAAAATGCATAATGAGCTCGGCAAAAGCTGCTTCATTATGGTAACTTGAATCCCAACCTTTTTATTGCTTCCGAAAAGTGACCACCAGAATTTTGGTCATTTAAGACGGGAACTGAGTACATGCATCCGCCTTGGAGAACAATATCACTAACTTCGCTTACTGTCTATGATGAACGATGTGTCCGACTAAATACCACGGATGGTTTTACCACAAGGACTTTTATCTAGTTTAAACGAAAATAAGTCACCCCATAGCGTGTTGCAACTTCCAAAGCATTCATAGTAGGTGACAAACCGAATTCGCCGTTTATCCGGTCACTTCACCAGAAGGATGAAAGTTTACGACAATCCATAGAGGCCTAAATTGTTTTGACCGAAAACCAAACGAACACATACGAATTCGGATTTCCCCAGTGTCTTGCCTCCGTTGGTCATTTTCATTTCAATTTGCGAAGACAAAACAACCCGGACAGATCAGCATTTCTCTCTTCTTTCGGTGCTAGGCTAAGGAGTCACAGTAAGAAAACATCACACAAACAGGAATTGATAACAAAAAGTAGGGTGAATGGGGTGAATGGAAGATCAGATTGCTGATGCGAATGAGACGAAGACGGTTCCATTCAGAAATAAAGAACTACTGAAAAAAGTAAACTGACTACAAAGACAAGTACAAACGGATCTAGCGAGCCGCTACCCACTTGTCAGATAGATAAGCAGGTAAGCAGCATAACGAATTGGAACTGATTTTGATCGTGCCGCGGTGATAACGTCAGGGATAGGGTGAAGCAAAGTATCAAGAGATGAGAACAAAGGGGATATGGGGACAGCCATGGTTTCGAAAAGGTCTTGATAAACTGGATAGGAGGGAATCAAGCGACTACAAGCAATGCCATGCGATAGGCATAAAACTGTAAGTACATCGCAAGGCTTACAGGATGAATGTGGGGGGAGAAGCTGCCTGACTGCGAAGCAAAGATATGTAGAAAAATAACACTAGTAAAGTTCAGAATGTGTGAAACAAGGGAACTTTTTGCACGAGGTGGGTAGAATAAGAGACAACGGAAGTTACAAGTCAGAGAAATGTCTTTTTCAAGTATCTGTTTCTGATGAAAAATGAGATTACTATCTGACAACCAATGGTAGAAATGTGAGCAACAGACTAGCAGATGAGACAGATAGACGGAAAGAATTGACTGAATTGAGATCACACTTAATCAGCATCCAAATAAAATATCCTGCCTTGTAAAAAAATAAGACCACACGCCTTTGCTCACGTAAGTGGGCGGTGCCGGACTTTTGTGCTAATTGATTCCGGGTGTCGACACGAACAGGACGACAGGGCGCCGGCCAGGCACCGGGGGTCCGGCGGAAGTAACGTCAATTCAAGCAGTACTTTTTAGATCAAAGACTAGATGGGCTAGAGTGAGAACCGAATGGCGGAAATCATAAATAACGAAGGATCTTAGGATAAATAAATGTGCATGCACATTGAACTGGTAATGGTACACGCATATATATATATATATATACATATATATACAACAGCAAGATTTGCTAGGAGTTATGGTGGACATCAAGGACCTTTGTTAAGGTGGATGCCATTCAGTTAAGAGCGAGTTAAACACGAGCTTTGAAGGTGGCTTTCTGACGTTGTTTTCAACAACTTGACATGTTGCTGTCTTCCGTAATATCAGCTTGTTTTACTGAATTCACTGATAGAATAACCTAAAAATAGAAATAACGCTTTGCTAACTGATCGAAATGAATCCTATTTTACAGCTCATTTTGAAAACTGAAATAGCTGACTACGAGGCTGTGTACGATATTCCTTTATATTTCAGAAATTGACTACACCGACTGCCGAGAGCAGCAGTATAACTGCATTCAAATGTGAATCAGGCCTTGCGTTGACCAGGTTTTCTTCGGTTTGTGCCCCTCCGTCTACGTTTGATAAGTCTCCTGTTGTTTCCGACCTGTTGCCAAAGGACTCTGTTATCGGGAGCACTTGGACTTTTGACCATATTACGAACAAGGAAACATCTTCAAACTGTTCAACTTCTGCATTGAAGCAGGAACCAGTATCTACTCAGGTTGGGACGCCGTTGGTGTCTGCTCCCGTGTTTTGTCCACCTGCACCTTTTATTGCCTCCACACGATCTAATATCGCTGAATCATATCCACCCTCCGGGGCGATTGAGTTGGTGCCACATACCACGTTATCTTCGCCTGCGCCTGCGCCAGGCACGTTCACCTCACCCCAACCATCGCTATCGTTTCTTCTGACGGCTGACTCAAACAGATCTAAAGTTTTGCCCAATTGCGTATCGACTGACCAGAGCGGTAATCACACATTGAATTATCTGAATTTGCCACTTCAAGTCTTACAGGCATTGCCAAATCTCCGCCCTGGTATGTCTATTCTATTAAATGTAAAAAATAATCGAGCAAACGGGCAAGTCAATGCAGTCACTTCGACACCACCTGGTACCCAGCCGTTCAGTGGTATCGCTGCAAAGAGAACTGATGGACCTGTCTTCCTGCTTCCCAATTCTCAGATTCCCGTATGCGTCACATCCAAAATGCAACCATCGCAGATCATACCCGCTCAGCATTCGTGTCAGCTTAATCCGAACTTGAATCAGACTGTGTTATTTATGCCCTCCATGCCTTCTTCCAGTGTGAATTCTACGGTCTTGTCCGGTGGTTTGAATTCAATAGCAAGCACAAATGCGAATGGAACACTAAATGGTGCATCCAGCGTGTTTCCCTCAGGTACTCAGTTTTTGCTCCTTCGATCTCCATCCAAACCAGATTCAAAACAAAACGACTTAACACAAGTCCCTAATATAAATCCGACTCCTGACACGAGTTTTCTTATATCGGGAAACCTTGCACAAAAAACCCAGTTGAAATCTAGCCTGCTGTTGATTCCCACCGCAGTTCCTCCTGCGGCTCAACACTCGTGCATGTTTCCGAATCTAACAAGCCAGTTCAACTTCCAGACAGCCGCCTCGAATTTACTTGATGTCAACACATTACCTTCATGGGGGCTTCGACCACCAGACGCACAAAGTATACTCGGCCTCAATCCGAATTCCAACTGCCTGCAGCTCGGACTTGGTACCCCAAATGCAACCGTGCAAAACGCCCTGTTAGCAGCGGCCTTGAGCCGATCGATTTCAAACAGTGTGGCGGCCTCGACACTGTCGTTACCAATAGCTGTTCTTCCCACAAATCCACAAACACTACTGATGCCTCCCGCTACCTCAGTGTTAAAGCCGTCTTCCAGTTCTATTCCTGTACTTCCGGGACCTCTTGCTTCGTTCTTATCCACGAACACCACACAGACTACCCCTGTGATAACTACAGGTTCTTTTTCATCGGTGAATTTTGATCCTAATGTAAAATTAAGCATGACAACACAGCCCGGTCATTCTTCCGCTTCGGTGTCAAATATTCCAGCCTCCTCCACAGCACCATCCATTTCTTATGTTCCGGTCTCCACAAGTGACCTACAATCCTTATCACATTCTTCCGTGTTCCCTCCCAAAAAATTGGTTGTATTGCCATCAGCAGATAATCTTTTATGTTCGTCTTCGCGCCCTTCCTTTTCTTCTGATTGCACCTCTTTGGTCTCAACTCCGTGCCCACTCTCAAGCAAACAAACCGAGTCTAAATTTCCTCTTTTATCTTCGTTCGTTAGTCAATCATTATCCCCTTGCGTCCTCCCCTCCCCCACTGTTACATTGTCCTCAACAAAGTCCACCTCTCCTGCTCCTCAGTCCAATACACCAGGGCACGTAACTTGTCGTCGTCGTCATCAATGTCCTTACTGCCCAAAGTCGTGCGAACGCAAAGACAATCTTCAAGCGCACATCCGGACTCACACAGGTGAGCGTCCATATCCGTGTCGGTTCTGCCCAAAGGCTTTTCCACAGAAGGATCATCTTCGTGCTCATATTCGCACTCACACCGGAGAAAAACCGTATCGATGTCCGCAGTGCATGAAGGCGTTTGCACAGCTGGGTAATCTTCATCGGCACGTGAAAACACACAAGCGATGAATGTTCTTAGCAAGAGGCGAGTCAGTTTGGAAATAGTCATGTGGTTTTTGGTGTTACGGTTAATGACGTTCGCTTTTTATAATTATATTGTTCACATTAGTCTGTTTGCAATAATTGGGAGCGAGTTCTATCGCTTCTTGTACGTTCACATCGTATTCTTATTCTGATTAAACGCACAACATAGTTTATCATTTTTATTTGCGCAATAAAATTCATTCTGCTCTCATCGAAGACGAAAACTTGTTTATGCCATAAGCCAATCATCACCCTTGCGGTTATGCAAATTTGGTGCTTAGTATGCAAATTGTACCCATCTTTGCGGTGTGCTGCCTTAGTGTCTGCTCATCCAGAAGGCTGGCATGATGCCACAGTCTATTACTCGTCACAATTGATCCACATTTTGCGTAGCGTCAGGTTCGATCCATAGAATGTTCCGAATGTTCGTGTCCGGCATAAATGCTTTGCGTTTTTCTGCGCGTGGGGTTATACTTTTTACGGATTCGATTTGTATCAGCCGCTGTTTGCACGTCTTTCTCCTATAGCCGTGAGTTTTTCTGAAGACGTATGCTCATGCGTGCATGTGCGTTGAACAATAGGATTTCATCTGTATGAAGTGTTCTCACAGCCCTTGACAGTACCCAAAGGTGATCGCATGACCTAGTTGTTGCTTTTCGGTCCCTTTTTCGACGGAGTTTTTATAGTGAGCGCAAGAATTTGCACATGGTTTCTAGTCGTATTATATATATATATATATATATATATATTATATATATATATATATATATAATACGACTAGAAACCATGTGCAAATTCTTGCGCTCACTATAAAAACTCCGTCGAAAAAGGGACCGAAAAGCAACAACTAGGTCATGCGATCACCTTTGGGTACTGTCAAGGGCTGTGAGAACACTTCATACAGATGAAATCCTATTGTTCAACGCACATGCACGCATGAGCATACGTCTTCAGAAAAACTCACGGCTATAGGAGAAAGACGTGCAAACAGCGGCTGATACAAATCGAATCCGTAAAAAGTATAACCCCACGCGCAGAAAAACGCAAAGCATTTATGCCGGACACGAACATTCGGAACATTCTATGGATCGAACCTGACGCTACGCAAAATGTGGATCAATTGTGACGAGTAATAGACTGTGGCATCATGCCAGCCTTCTGGATGAGCAGACACTAAGGCAGCACACCGCAAAGATGGGTACAATTTGCATACTAAGCACCAAATTTGCATAACCGCAAGGGTGATGATTGGCTTATGGCATAAACAAGTTTTCGTCTTCGATGAGAGCAGAATGAATTTTATTGCGCAAATAAAAATGATAAACTATGTTGTGCGTTTAATCAGAATAAGAATACGATGTGAACGTACAAGAAGCGATAGAACTCGCTCCCAATTATTGCAAACAGACTAATGTGAACAATATAATTATAAAAAGCGAACGTCATTAACCGTAACACCAAAAACCACATGACTATTTCCAAACTGACTCGCCTCTTGCTAAGAACATTCATCGCTTGTGTGTTTTCACGTGCCGATGAAGATTACCCAGCTGTGCAAACGCCTTCATGCACTGCGGACATCGATACGGTTTTTCTCCGGTGTGAGTGCGAATATGAGCACGAAGATGATCCTTCTGTGGAAAAGCCTTTGGGCAGAACCGACACGGATATGGACGCTCACCTGTGTGAGTCCGGATGTGCGCTTGAAGATTGTCTTTGCGTTCGCACGACTTTGGGCAGTAAGGACATTGATGACGACGACGACAAGTTACGTGCCCTGGTGTATTGGACTGAGGAGCAGGAGAGGTGGACTTTGTTGAGGACAATGTAACAGTGGGGGAGGGGAGGACGCAAGGGGATAATGATTGACTAACGAACGAAGATAAAAGAGGAAATTTAGACTCGGTTTGTTTGCTTGAGAGTGGGCACGGAGTTGAGACCAAAGAGGTGCAATCAGAAGAAAAGGAAGGGCGCGAAGACGAACATAAAAGATTATCTGCTGATGGCAATACAACCAATTTTTTGGGAGGGAACACGGAAGAATGTGATAAGGATTGTAGGTCACTTGTGGAGACCGGAACATAAGAAATGGATGGTGCTGTGGAGGAGGCTGGAATATTTGACACCGAAGCGGAAGAATGACCGGGCTGTGTTGTCATGCTTAATTTTACATTAGGATCAAAATTCACCGATGAAAAAGAACCTGTAGTTATCACAGGGGTAGTCTGTGTGGTGTTCGTGGATAAGAACGAAGCAAGAGGTCCCGGAAGTACAGGAATAGAACTGGAAGACGGCTTTAACACTGAGGTAGCGGGAGGCATCAGTAGTGTTTGTGGATTTGTGGGAAGAACAGCTATTGGTAACGACAGTGTCGAGGCCGCCACACTGTTTGAAATCGATCGGCTCAAGGCCGCTGCTAACAGGGCGTTTTGCACGGTTGCATTTGGGGTACCAAGTCCGAGCTGCAGGCAGTTGGAATTCGGATTGAGGCCGAGTATACTTTGTGCGTCTGGTGGTCGAAGCCCCCATGAAGGTAATGTGTTGACATCAAGTAAATTCGAGGCGGCTGTCTGGAAGTTGAACTGGCTTGTTAGATTCGGAAACATGCACGAGTGTTGAGCCGCAGGAGGAACTGCGGTGGGAATCAACAGCAGGCTAGATTTCAACTGGGTTTTTTGTGCAAGGTTTCCCGATATAAGAAAACTCGTGTCAGGAGTCGGATTTATATTAGGGACTTGTGTTAAGTCGTTTTGTTTTGAATCTGGTTTGGATGGAGATCGAAGGAGCAAAAACTGAGTACCTGAGGGAAACACGCTGGATGCACCATTTAGTGTTCCATTCGCATTTGTGCTTGCTATTGAATTCAAACCACCGGACAAGACCGTAGAATTCACACTGGAAGAAGGCATGGAGGGCATAAATAACACAGTCTGATTCAAGTTCGGATTAAGCTGACACGAATGCTGAGCGGGTATGATCTGCGATGGTTGCATTTTGGATGTGACGCATACGGGAATCTGAGAATTGGGAAGCAGGAAGACAGGTCCATCAGTTCTCTTTGCAGCGATACCACTGAACGGCTGGGTACCAGGTGGTGTCGAAGTGACTGCATTGACTTGCCCGTTTGCTCGATTATTTTTTACATTTAATAGAATAGACATACCAGGGCGGAGATTTGGCAATGCCTGTAAGACTTGAAGTGGCAAATTCAGATAATTCAATGTGTGATTACCGCTCTGGTCAGTCGATACGCAATTGGGCAAAACTTTAGATCTGTTTGAGTCAGCCGTCAGAAGAAACGATAGCGATGGTTGGGGTGAGGTGAACGTGCCTGGCGCAGGCGCAGGCGAAGATAACGTGGTATGTGGCACCAACTCAATCGCCCCGGAGGGTGGATATGATTCAGCGATATTAGATCGTGTGGAGGCAATAAAAGGTGCAGGTGGACAAAACACGGGAGCAGACACCAACGGCGTCCCAACCTGAGTAGATACTGGTTCCTGCTTCAATGCAGAAGTTGAACAGTTTGAAGATGTTTCCTTGTTCGTAATATGGTCAAAAGTCCAAGTGCTCCCGATAACAGAGTCCTTTGGCAACAGGTCGGAAACAACAGGAGACTTATCAAACGTAGACGGAGGGGCACAAACCGAAGAAAACCTGGTCAACGCAAGGCCTGATTCACATTTGAATGCAGTTATACTGCTGCTCTCGGCAGTCGGTGTAGTCAATTTCTGAAATATAAAGGAATATCGTACACAGCCTCGTAGTCAGCTATTTCAGTTTTCAAAATGAGCTGTAAAATAGGATTCATTTCGATCAGTTAGCAAAGCGTTATTTCTATTTTTAGGTTATTCTATCAGTGAATTCAGTAAAACAAGCTGATATTACGGAAGACAGCAACATGTCAAGTTGTTGAAAACAACGTCAGAAAGCCACCTTCAAAGCTCGTGTTTAACTCGCTCTTAACTGAATGGCATCCACCTTAACAAAGGTCCTTGATGTCCACCATAACTCCTAGCAAATCTTGCTGTTGTATATATATGTATATATATATATATATATGCGTGTACCATTACCAGTTCAATGTGCATGCACATTTATTTATCCTAAGATCCTTCGTTATTTATGATTTCCGCCATTCGGTTCTCACTCTAGCCCATCTAGTCTTTGATCTAAAAAGTACTGCTTGAATTGACGTTACTTCCGCCGGACCCCCGGTGCCTGGCCGGCGCCCTGTCGTCCTGTTCGTGTCGACACCCGGAATCAATTAGCACAAAAGTCCGGCACCGCCCACTTACGTGAGCAAAGGCGTGTGGTCTTATTTTTTTACAAGGCAGGATATTTTATTTGGATGCTGATTAAGTGTGATCTCAATTCAGTCAATTCTTTCCGTCTATCTGTCTCATCTGCTAGTCTGTTGCTCACATTTCTACCATTGGTTGTCAGATAGTAATCTCATTTTTCATCAGAAACAGATACTTGAAAAAGACATTTCTCTGACTTGTAACTTCCGTTGTCTCTTATTCTACCCACCTCGTGCAAAAAGTTCCCTTGTTTCACACATTCTGAACTTTACTAGTGTTATTTTTCTACATATCTTTGCTTCGCAGTCAGGCAGCTTCTCCCCCCACATTCATCCTGTAAGCCTTGCGATGTACTTACAGTTTTATGCCTATCGCATGGCATTGCTTGTAGTCGCTTGATTCCCTCCTATCCAGTTTATCAAGACCTTTTCGAAACCATGGCTGTCCCCATATCCCCTTTGTTCTCATCTCTTGATACTTTGCTTCACCCTATCCCTGACGTTATCACCGCGGCACGATCAAAATCAGTTCCAATTCGTTATGCTGCTTACCTGCTTATCTATCTGACAAGTGGGTAGCGGCTCGCTAGATCCGTTTGTACTTGTCTTTGTAGTCAGTTTACTTTTTTCAGTAGTTCTTTATTTCTGAATGGAACCGTCTTCGTCTCATTCGCATCAGCAATCTGATCTTCCATTCACCCCATTCACCCTACTTTTTGTTATCAATTCCTGTTTGTGTGATGTTTTCTTACTGTGACTCCTTAGCCTAGCACCGAAAGAAGAGAGAAATGCTGATCTGTCCGGGTTGTTTTGTCTTCGCAAATTGAAATGAAAATGACCAACGGAGGCAAGACACTGGGGAAATCCGAATTCGTATGTGTTCGTTTGGTTTTCGGTCAAAACAATTTAGGCCTCTATGGATTGTCGTAAACTTTCATCCTTCTGGTGAAGTGACCGGATAAACGGCGAATTCGGTTTGTCACCTACTATGAATGCTTTGGAAGTTGCAACACGCTATGGGGTGACTTATTTTCGTTTAAACTAGATAAAAGTCCTTGTGGTAAAACCATCCGTGGTATTTAGTCGGACACATCGTTCATCATAGACAGTAAGCGAAGTTAGTGATATTGTTCTCCAAGGCGGATGCATGTACTCAGTTCCCGTCTTAAATGACCAAAATTCTGGTGGTCACTTTTCGGAAGCAATAAAAAGGTTGGGATTCAAGTTACCATAATGAAGCAGCTTTTGCCGAGCTCATTATGCATTTTATGCACGTAGCTCGTCTCGGTCCGTAATTGAAGTAATAATTCATACAGTAATTTATGGGAACCCATTCTATTCATCTACTCATACATCCAGGTCTGTTGGGAATAGTCATTTCGAGTGGGAAACGGTGGTTTAAAGGGACGTAATTCTCAGCTAATACGCATCGTCGGGCGTAAACAATTTCACTGTGAATCTCGTTTTGATACGTCAGTCGGACAACCATTGTTCTGTCCTGAAATGAGTATTAGTTTTACTAGCCATAAAACTGAGCAACTTACTCATCCCAGAATAACCGAAGCATCTTGAGGTGGAACCTACACGGTCATTTAGTTTTCCGCACTCGAACGTATCGGACGCTTTGAACCATGCAATATAGAAGCTAATGGTCAGATGTCGCAACCAGTGGTGTAATCTTTTCTGGTTGTCATAAGTTCTATCCCTTGTTTTCCGTTTAGGTCGCTTATAATTATTTGTCACTGCTAGGTAGCGGCAGAAACGAGAACACATCAGCGGAAGGTTATTAGTTGACAAAACTGACCGCGCACAGAATGCTATCCAGTCGGTGGGACCACGTGACCGAATGATATTGCGTAACATATTTTGGAAATAAGAAATCACTCATTTTTCCGCTTAAATCTTTGTTCATCAGTAGTGTACAGACACCTGTTGTTCGAGAATTATGAAGAAATGTCAGTCACCAGGCGATCTGGAGTGTTGCTTTTGGTGATGTCAATTACGTTCTGTGCTCTTATTGAAGGGGTATATTTAAGTTTAAGAACGTTTTTAGTTCGAAACATTGTACATCGGATCGGGTCGATCAATGAAGAAGAAGGAGAGAACAAAAGTGAGGTAACGGATGCAAGTGCTGGATCATGGTGATGAACGAAAGGGACAATAGAATACTATTGTGCTTATGTGTCAGTAAACCAAAATTGAAAGTGACAAAAAACAGAAATTAGTCCACAACGAAATCGGAGAAAACAATAAATGGAACTTGCCGTTACTTCTATCATATTTTGTTCTGCTTGGTTTCATCAGTCGGCTAGTCGGGTTGACGAAAGCTCCGTGGCGTGAAATTCGTGGGGAAGTTTATCGCCAGTTCATTTTGGGAAGGTATTTTCAAAGTATTCTATCCAGTACAGAACGTTAGTGTGGGTTTTGAATTGAGCGAACCGGATAGGGAAGAAGCATGAGTTGTGACTTACAATTTAGCCACAGTTCATCATGAGTTTGACTGCGCTGTGATGTATATTGTCGTAAAACCGGACTCCGCTGTACGTTCCAGGTTTGGAGTCCACTCTACGTTGCCATCCTGCCGATCATCTGGTTCCGGGTGTTTGTGATGTGCCACAAATAGATAGATGCCACCGTTGTCTACTATCTGATTTCCTTGCTTACCGTGTGGTTCGATGTATTTCATATCGACCGCCAATAATTCATTTTCGTCAAGATTTGCATAAAGGCGTTTGAAAAGCGAGGTGCGCCGTATATCTTCCGGAACCCTGCTCAGTGGAGATTGCAGCACTTCTTCCGGGGCACTTTGGTCATGATTTACTAATTCCGGCTCAATAGCACATTCATCAGGCGACAACAATGGAGAATCGACCGAAGTGACCTGATTAGTGACATCTTCGGGTTGCACGGTTTTTGCTGTGGTTGTAGCGATTTCGTCTATAGCTTTTTGACCGTCAACTTCGTCTATAGCTTTTTGACCGTCA
>LUCM01002839.1:0-22561 GCA_008360955.1 Fasciolopsis buskii | reverse complement strand
CCATTGACCTTCCAGGCATGATTGGATCTTCAGCTTGAGATAACCTATCTTGCATAGCTCGTTGGATCATGGAGGCACGCAAGCCGTCACACCACGTCAAGGTGTGGTCTCGTTGTGACAGAATTTACACCTTGTCGATTCAAACCGCTCAGTTAGCGTGACAAGTGTTCTTCGCATCGTCGGCAAAGCTAAGAACATGCAATCCAGAACTGTCAATTATTGCATACTAAACACAGTCGAAGCCGCATGTAACCGTTTGTGTAACTCCCTTCCGTTAGCCCAGAAACAACTCGTTCGGACACTTGAACTTCGCCGGCCCACTTTTCATCATCCAACAAGTGGTCTACAATCTGATCGTGTGACAAATTGATCAACTACACGTAACCATAGACACGCACTTTCTTAGAACTGATGTAACTCCAAATCAACAATTCCCTTGATCCACTCACAAAAAGATTGTTATTGTCTTCATTAGGACATTATGCATATCAGTGGATGGCCCCATGTCAAATTTTGTAATTCCACCATAATAGGAATTTTGAATCAGCTTGAAATCCGAGAAATTCATGACGCATTTCGACAACATCGTAAATGATCCAGAAGAAATCACGTAATTCTGAAACTATATCAGAAGCAATTGATTTGCTGAAAATTTCCACGATCCGCAGTTTAGCGAACTGGAAAAGTGCCTAAAAATGTACTTTCGCGAAGCTGACATGCAAAACAACGTTCACGCTTTTTCAGATATTGGAATGGTAAAAGGAAAAATTGACTGAGACGCTAACTTCATCTTGTTGGGAAGACTGTTTCCCGGGGTTGCGCAATCGTCGAAGAAGCAATGCTTGCCATTTTTGTCTTAAGGCCAAGATCAACTGTGCGGCAACGGGATCCGACTGGAAATGTAGTAATTCGTTATCATCGAATCTCAGAGGGACTAATTCACATTCCGTACTCCCATGGGGAAAATCGGAATTCGCGGGTCCAGAGAGCAAGCTTGGGGTCTTAAAATTGGTTGGGATGCTATTCAAAGTGGACGGTAGATAATTTTGTGTTTGCAGTGACTTCACGTTTGGAAGACCAGTACCACAACTGAATGAGTCACGGGAAGTGGTGACGTATGTCCCCGGACGACTAGAATCAGTCGTATGAGTTAGGTCTTGAGAAATCGAACCCATTAGAGTAGACCAAATTTCTTCAGACTCGCTCTCTGAGTGTGAGTCAGTTGGATCAGAAGCCAAGTATTCCGCTGATTGGGCTGGTTCGGCGGACTGTCCCGCATCAGGGCCGTGGACACGGGAGGAGGACCGAGTTAAATGGGTGGTCATGGAATTAGATGGATTCCACTCCATAAAAAGCGGATTTGGCCCAGGTATCACAAGTGATTGGTTCACTAACGGCCGGGTTATTAGCTGAGCCTGGCGTTTTTGATAATCCAACTGAGCTGTTCGAATATCTAGAAGAGTGACGGAAATGAACATTGTCGTTTAGGGCTGTAAGAAATCCACAGAATTTATCTAACGATACCTCAAACCAAGCAAAATCAGTTTCCCATTTTATTGGACAGCAAAGATTCCAAACTAGATTTAAGACAAAACTAGGCATTTAATTCAGGAACACTGTTTGGAAACCAAATATCATTTGATGTGATCATGCACGGCTAATTTGCTCATAAATGCAATATGGCCATAGATGTATAGTTTAAATGCCTCCAAAATCGCACACTGGACATTAAACGTAATTCGAAAAAATTGCACACCTGATCACATTCCCACTCAAAATGAAACTTCATGCTAATGGGGACAATTCATCACAATCGTTCGTATACGTTGAACGCCGAGAACAGAGACTATCAACCTCATACAGTTAGGGTCTTTATTACAGACCTATTGACGGGTTTCTTCCACTGCTCATTTATTCACTGGTGTAAGTGCAACTTGTGAAAGACTGCGTCCTATGGATTAGACGCCACCAGGCACTGATTAGCTTGTAAGCAAGGCCATCCATGGCGATGTGAACAATAAAATGGTGGATCTGCTAGACAAATTAAATAATTAGTTTGCCTTAAAAAAGAATAACTTATTATTTGCAAAACAGTCTAACGAACTGGTCCGTTCATACAAGTTTTAGTTACCGTGAATAGCGTTCTCTGTGAGGCGAAGTAAATCTGGACGTAAACGCATCGGACCAGCCATTAGAGCGATGGTTATCGGGGATACCACAGTCGCACACCTAATCAGACCAAGGTCAGCTGGGCTATCAAAACAAGAACCCCGTTGCTGGTATCCGACACCGAACGACGACCCGCTGTTTGATGTCGTGGCATCATCCACAGTAGGATCAGCGGTTTTTGAGGTCACAGAGAACGAACAACTGTCTGAGTAGCCTCCCGCATCCAAAGCCGTATTTTGTTCCAAGTTGGTGGAAAGTACCAGCATTTCGTCGTATACGAGCCACTCACATGGGAGAACGGAGTGGTTCACCGGGGTACCATCGGCGTTCGTGGCCAGAACCGAGTGTGGGTGCAGCTGAACCTGTTAGATTTGTGATCGAAAACAACCTAGTGTTAATTTTTCCGATTTGGTGTCTCCCAAACGCGTGTAAATCGCATGTAAACTTGTTGACAGAAAAGAAGCAAAATAAGCGGGATGGTAGTGATGAGCCGTTTCTCCTATGAATATATATATATATATATATATATATATATATATATAAACGCTTTGCTACAAGGTTTTTAAAGCGGAAATTTTGTTAACCGTGCGGTTGACTACTATCAAATATTTCTCGACTGATGAAAATTCTTCTTGGTGTTTACTGACATCAGTTTTATCAGCCACCTCAGAGTTTTACGGTATTCGTTGTGAAAGGCCTCTGTCTGTTCTCCCATTGTAAGTGTTACCGTAACCGTGGTTGAACTGATATAACATTTGTGAGGGAGAATGTGATATGTTGGTTCCGAACAATTTTTCAGGTAGCTGGACTCCGGCGGGTGGGACTGGGCGGTTAATGGACGGACTGAGTTTGTGACGCACATTATTAGGAACAGGGTCTCCCTTGAGGACCAGTCAGGTGTGAACAGGTTTCCTTTTATAAATATCAGGACCAAACGACGTAAGGAGTGTATCGGAAAATCGATGCACCATGTATTGGCGTGAAGGACAATTAGCCACTCATCCATCACACAGTTCAAGATACACACACGCACAGACAACTTAACATCCGTTGGTATTTGGACATTCCCTCACTTCTTTGATTGCAAAACCTGCCTTGAGGAAGACTATCCATGGTAGTACAAACGTTAGCGAACTACATCTACTAACAATGCTGTGCTATTAAAATTATATTACTCAGAATAAAAACTAAATCCTTTTAGTTTTATGGACTGGGTCAGTCTCAAATCTTTGTTGCCTATGAACATCAGTGAGTTTTGCTGAGTAACCAATGGGCATGAGAGCTGCGCGAAGAAAACTTATTTATCCTTCTAGGGCTTACGATACGCCTATGATGCGATGTGTGACGACTGACGGAGAGCAAGCGATTGGAAAACAAACTTCACTTTATTCTGTTTCTTTGGAATATAGTTCTCATAAAGGGGGAAGCGTAAACCTTTCATTTGCAGGGACCGGCCTATCGACAAGAACATCAAGCATCGCGGCCCAAATTTCAAATTCAGGGCTCTGTAGCACAAAACTTCATGTTACAGACATATTGCTTACATAATTCTCAAACATGTTCCATCGCCTGTTAAACACTGATAATCTACGCACAACTTCAGCCCTGAGCGATCACGTTTATGAGCATTATAACGGATGACAACCAGATCTTGCGCCAAAATCGAAGCTGCCTCGAGTTGGTAAAAATCAATCAAACACATTTCACTCCATGTACTATCACTAGGTGAGATCTAGATACTCAACTTAGAATCTACACCTCCCTCACTCACTCACATACTCCTGTGAAAAAATGAGATTCACCTCCGGGCCAAATGGAAACTGAAACACCATTTTACAATTCAAGGACACGAAACCCATCCAAAAGATGGATCAATTCGGTTCAGTTTGTACAGCCATTAAACCTGCACCAACGTGCCCGTTTTCGTTTCTACATCACAGCATCATCTGCCAAAGAATAGTGAACATCAATGGCAAAAAAGTAGGTTGTGGGACTGAACAGAAGAAAGGTTCGAATGCAAGAACATCATTGACTGCGGTATGTATGGTATTCGAGGGAACTCATGGGTACCAACCCGGTAGCCTCCCTACATCTACACGAGGCAGTCCACCGACTGAAGTCTTCATACTTCTTTCCAATGTCATCTACTGGCCACTCGAATAATATCCCAATTATTACCTGCTTTGAAAAACAACATACAACGAGACAGTCGTTCTGTGGGCATGTGCAAAACATGCCACAATCACCCAAAACTATCCTGATTCAGCGCCTGTTCTAAAGATTGAGCTACTCATGAGTTACTCTGAACGGTTTGTTGAACTTCACCAAATGATGTTGCACGTATCCGTCACTGATTTGCACGGTTACTGTCCGCTAGCTCAAGCGATCGACCCCTACTGATAGATGACTTCTCTGCATGTAGCCTAAGTACGACGAACGCTTTGGATATGACCTGCTGAGCTTGATTACTTGGTACATTTTAGTAGCAGGCGATTGAATGTTCTCATGAAGCAGTGTATATCAGATAAAGTGTCGAAATAATGTGGGAAATGGTGCTGCGGTCCTAAGGTGAGCTTGGTTATTTCGGACAATCCACTAATTCATGAAAGCACGGGGAAAAATTTAAGGATTTTTGGTTTTTGATTTTTTCTCTGAATACATGTGCCTACATGGCACATCAAACATCCGTTGGGTAAATTTAGCAATCTAGATTGCTGCAATTCTCGTAAACAATGCGCATGACGTTGTGAATCTGCCCGAAGAGACAAAGCATGCACGCAGATATTTAGATATAAAGCTAGGCGTTTGTTTCTAATATTTGTGAACAGTGAAGTGATGTCACATAAAACCATAGTCTGGTTTCACTTCGACTCACAATTTTGACTTGATCAGGAAAAATAGTGGAACGTCTCATACAGATGTGATTCCGTGGCTGTAAGATAAGTAACAGATACTCGGCTGGTTTAAGGTTCAGACGTGTTGGTGGCACGTGTCCGCAGCCCATCCAAATGTTGTGAACGTTGACAAAACAACCAGATGCACAAAGATTGGTTATGCACTCAAGATTTACTGAAGTGTATTAGACCTATTAGTTACCGTCAGAATTAGCAAAATATTATGAAAGCCCATGGTTTATTTGGAAGAACCTAGAGCGATAGAATAATATAGGACCAACAGTATTTTTCAAGCTTTTTATATTTGGTATTAAATTTACTGGAGGCGAAAGTCGGATATTAGGTTCCAATGTTATTGCTTCATGAAATGAAACTTTTTGCCTAGCATATTTAGTCGTTTCATTTACTGTAGGATAATTAAAAACGGGGACAAAATGACAGCAATCAACATGGTCTCATATTTTGGTGGCTTTAAGTTGTCGACTATTTCAATTACCTTAAATATTCATTGCTAGTTCGATTACTATCTCCCCTGTGAAGGCAAAAAAGCAGAATAGTGACGATCAAATACAAATAAAACATGCAGTACCGTGTGGATAAGGGAATCTTTCACAGGGCACAGTTTGTTCGTTTCACGATCGATGCGTACGAAATTTGCGTGCATCCCAGCAACCAAGGCAGCTTTGACGACAGCCCAATTCTCCGAATTCGTATTTAGATCACGAATATCTCCGCTGCCTCGAGCCTTCACGAAGCCAGATGCTCGAAGCTGGCCAAGTAGTTGAGTACTGCATCGAAAGAAATTCGTGAACACATTTATAACCCATACTTCCCTCGGGAGGAAACTCAGCATCTATCCAATCGAATTTCGGAATTTACTACTGAAATTGTTCTTATTCTCTTCGTGCTCATGCATCATTATGGGGCATCAGACATATCACTAATCACAAGGCTGTTTGTTCTAACAGACAGAACTATTGAACGCAATCCAAAATCTGAATAAAGTTTCACAAGTTACGTGCAGTGAAGACGTGACAGAATCGTCTATCACAAGCGGCATGACTAGCAAATAATGAAAAGCTATATTGATTGTTTCAATGCAGTACTATGAATGATCACAGAAGAGTTTGGGTTCAACTATTTCGCGTTTATTTCTCAAACATGTACAACCACTTGAACAGCGATTCATTCAGAAATAATGACAAGGCTGGGGACATCAAAAGCGCCACATAGGAAAAATCGACTACAAGAAAAACGGTCATCGGATTCATTCTAATTGAACAAATGAACGGGAACGACAGCCATCAATCCTTTAATTTTTACATTGTTTACGGGACAAGCGGTAGACTGGTCCTAGGTTCCAACTACTTGCACAAATCAAGCTTATGAAGGCTCATGGAAAATGCCTTTGCAAACTGCAGTAGTGGCTCAGGGGTCGGACGATTTATCACTCCGAATGATAGTCTTAATTGAGTAAGTCTATTACCGTTTATTAGGTCCTGGTGAGATTCAATTACTTTCCATTTTTGAAGTACTAGGTGTCGCCTGGTTAGGATTATGTTCCGAAACGCTGAGAGACAGCTGTCTCTCGATTGTACTCGCTACTGCAAGCGCACTGAAAAATATAGGCACCTGAGTAGGCAAACGGAGGTGCTTTTGTCTAGATTAGATCCAGTGAACATGTTTTTTGTTGTGTAGTATACACAGAATCAGCACAGTGTGTCCCCGCCACACCACATCTTAGCTGACGTTGTATACACCTGTCATTTTATTCATTTTTAAGAGCTAGTGAAGCGAAGGTCATTTACTTTTTTCTTTTATCTTTTACTTCCTTTATTAATGAAATATCAACGTACTTCACTTTCCAGGAAGGGGGTCGCGGATGCCAAGTGGGGAAGTTGACCGGCGGTGGGCGGATTCGAATCCTTGACTTTCACGTCCGAACACCATGACCTTATCCGTTTCGCCACCGACTTTCTACCTGACCCCCTTGCATTTCTATATACCTCGCGAAAAATTTACTTAGACAACCATTTTCCTCCAGTAGGTAGAATGCGTCGCAGGTTATTTTCAAGTTTCCTGAAAATGGCTATTCAACTTGCTTTGGCTAGTAGTGACTGCAATAGGGTTCGATTGTACTGGACTGGGAAAAAGCTCCGTGGCTGGTACCTTGTTCATTCCATGTCCGCCTACGAAAAGTGGGGCAAATTAGAGAGCGACCGGCTTTCGGAACTATTTCCACATCTAAAAAGTTCGAAGCTGTTTTGTTTTATGCAAAATGACGGATTGTAGATTGGCGATAGTCACTAAAAAACGCATCATCGACATAACGACTGTAGAAGTACGTATTCTGTACGCAGTTACGCTTTCTCTCTTCCTAAATGTTCCACTAATGTGTCAGCTGAGGCCGCACCACACATTCAAGTACAGAATGTTCTTCACAAATTCGAATGGACTCTTGGGACTGCGGGTGAAACTTGCGTCTGATAGATTCAGCCGGTTTACTTTGTTTCGCGATAATCCAAGTATCTTCGTTAGAGACAGCCCATGCACTAGACCAAACACCCAGGTAATTGTGACCAACAAGGCGTAGGCTGGCTTCCATGAAGCCATCTTTATTCAGCTGATGCAGTTCATGGAAGATTGTTTGCTCTATGGTGTTGTCGAAAATGAAACGGATACTACACGTCAGTATGTCATGTCCGATAGATACTAGTGTTTGTGTATGACTACAACATCGGAACTTTAGTAGGTTCTGGGAAGACAATCTATTCCTTTCTACACAGCTATTCATGTTACCCTCTGACAAAATATCCCAACTTCCTAAATCTGTCACAAATTCGATTTGCAAGTCTAGGGCCCCATATTAAACCAGTTAACCTAGTCCGATGACTTAGGGTTTAACTCATAAAGCGCTCCATTCAAGTACTCATACTGCTTTTCGACACCTAAGCGACTAACACTGAAGTGGAACAGGAGAGATAATGACACGGGTTGCAGCGAACAAGGAGAAAAATCCGACAAATTAACCACACATTTTCAAGATTTTAGGGAATTTTCCACTCTAAGAAACAAACATCAGTAATGCACGAAATATACCATACTTTCACCCATGGTGCAGTAATTTCGTTACCGTGTACTGCTACCAGTAAATTCTCGGTTATTCTGAGGATAAATACCATGGAGGATGAGCTTATGCATCGATCATTTGATTGACGAGTCAGTCAGTCTACCTAGGGCCCAGGCTTTATTTCCATTTCCATAATTTATCTCGGCTTATCACCTAAGGTTCTTTGTTCATGATAATGGAAGGTTGTGGAAAACCTAGGTGAATAATTCACGACTGGTAAAGTGTGATTACTTTAAACACTGAAGTCCACTGATTGTATGTATGTACATTGACAACTGTGTTAGTCGATAAACCAGGGTAGATGTGTGTGTGTGTGTGTGTGTGCCAGCAGCCACCACAAAACACTGATGTGGAAATCCTACATATCGATGACCCAAAGAATCCTGGGATAGATGAAAACCAATAATCAGCTGACGATGGTTTTTCTATTTTTTCTGCTTGATGAAACATAAACAAGTAACATCAAATAAGAACGACCTCAGAATGGGAATTTCAAAAAGTAAAAAATGACCAATAATAGACGAGGTTTAAAAAAATACACAAAGCACAAGTTACTATTATGTATGTGACGAGGGAGGCTAAGGGTACTCAAACGTATCGGCCGAATGAATACTAGGTATGAACAAAATATCCTCTTGCTGAACAAAGAGCTCAGAAATAGGAAATCGGTAAATGGTAATTCTTTCCAGCGAAATAATTAAAACTCTGCCGAAGAAATTTCGTATCAAGTGGTGAACTGACAACCGACAGAAATGAAATATTTCGCCGGCATCACACGTTAGTCGTAGTGGGGTGCCATAGTAAATCTTACCGCGCAATTCTTCACATATATTAAAGTCAGTGTGAATTCACTCCAACACAGCTCACAATTAACTGGGTATACGAATTGCCGACTTTCGCTGAATAACTTTGGACTGTCCCGTATATCCACTAAGGTTGATGTATCCAGACTTTATATGGTTCGCAACCCAAGTATTCCGGTTTAAGACTCCAGGTTTATCAAATGAGACGACGAGTTACGACGGCTACGAAAATCGACCCCAATTGTTCACATGAACTTAAACATGAAGATTCCATATGTATGTAAACAAATCATACAGTGTGAACCAGCACCTTGGAATTGATTTACAAATCGCAGGTGCAGCTTAGGTGGCTGTTATAAGCGCTGTGCAAATCCACGGAGTATTTGCCTCGTTGTATGCTATATTTCGGGGAAGAGGTGGGTTTATAAGATGGGTATAGGTGTCCAGGCCAATATATGCAGAGTAAAGTGGGTAGAATTAGATCAAGTAATTGGAATCCACCAGATTCCTGTTCGCGGATGTCAGAGTTCAATACCGTATTTATAACCGCCAATATTGCATCAAAGATTTTGGTTTTGATTGCTATATCACGCTAACGTCAACTTAAAAGTGAAAAGAAGTATGAGCAATGAAAAATTAGCGCCAAGGTAACGATTTGCGCAGCCACATGGAATATAAAAGATTTCGAAAGCAAGAACTTCACGCACTAGAGCACTGAATCATGTCACCAAGGCAATCTCGCGTCTCCCAACCCGTAGTCAACCTGGATACATGAGCCAGTCTACTGGTTAAGATTTTCATACATGTTACCATGTCAACAACTTGTCGCCTCAACCCATCTTCAAATCGCTACCCGCCTTACAGAATAACATACAGCAAGATAGGCTTTTTGTTAACATGGGAAAAACATTCCAATCATCTCAATCCAGTTGGATTTCGCACCTCATCTAAAAATTAAACTTTAAGACCCAGTATCCTGCGCCTAGCCTCTAAGGTACCGATGAATTTTTCTTACCATATTCCACCAATGCTACGAAGACGCTGGCTGTGCGTTGACAGTCTACGCACATTTTCTGTCCTGAACGACTATGCCACTGAACTGTATAGCAGTACCGACCTCAGAGACACTGTGTACCCTCGACATTTAATTGGCAAGCGGAAGTTACAACAACGCTGCAGATTTTTCAATTTAGTGAATGCCAATCGAGTCTTCTGTATGCGCGAAGACCCGACATACGACCACCCGGTGAGACAAACATCCAAGTAACTGAACTTACCCACTTCACCCGATTCTTTCCCTACAAAAACAATGTTCGGCTTCGAGCCGTTCCGGTACTGGAACAGCGAGAGTCAGATATCACAAGTGGCATGGTTTAATGTTGCAATTAGAAGTGCTTCCTCTCTCATTTCGTTTATTCTGCTAATCATCTTAAGGTCGTTTTCTTCTGTTTTTTGTCCATTTCTTTTGCAATAGACGTTGCTCTAAGGTAGCAACCAAAATCGGAACACATGATTACAGGATTAACAGCAAATGTATTGATCTGAAGTGTAAAGAATGACGCGAGTAACTTCTCAGAATAAGCAACCAATTAAGTACACTTTAAACCCTAAGAATTGGTGCAAACCAAATAGAATTGCAAACACTGTTCCAGTAGTACAATATCTAATTACGCCTATGTCATACGATCACTCTGGCTTGACATGTTGGATACAGAGCAGAATTCACAATGATAAATCCGCTAGAGGGAATTGCCCAATTTACCAACTGTGGCTTTATTCGTGCAATATGGAAATGAGACCCTGGGACTTCAAAATAACAGCCCATTTACACGGGACGTTTTCACCGTAATAAAATCACCCCACACTTTAACAGTCCGGTAAACACAAACCAAGAGGGAAAGAATGAATTTAGTTTGTTCCTAAATGTCAGGACCGTCTGACTTAGGGAGTGATGCGAAAAATCGATGCTCCGTGTATTGCTTTTTACTGTAGATGAGATATTGTTAATAACACGGCAATGGTGGTAAATGTTTTAATTCACCAATCGTGTTTAGACTTTGGCTTGATCATAAAACTTACCTCGAGAAAAACTGTCTACGGTAGTCGAAATATTGGTGAATTAAGACATCTAACAACAACAACGATATTAGCATTACGTCATTCACAATAAAAATCAGTTTGTTTTTCAAATTATAAGATGCAAGGACCCTTCATTGTATATAAACATAAAACATGACATCAAATGGAATGAACGAAAGTAGTCGCGATATACTCACCGAATAACCGTGATAATTTCAAAAGCTGCAGTGGAAATGAAATTCTTCTGACAGAAGCTCTTCTCCCATCCCTCTGAACGAGCCTTCTGCCAAAACTGGAAAACGGATAATACGGATCTGATACATTTGTTAGGAGAACTTTAGTGAGTAGTAATATTCAGGTGCTTAGATGTAGTTTTAAATCGGGATTAAAGTAATAGGAAGCTATAAAAACAAGATGCATTTGGAGAAAGTAACGGAATGAGAAAGCATAATTGTGCAGCTCACCTGAAAAGCACGTAACAACAACATGTGATCACTCAATGTGTCCGCAGAGAACTTTTTTCGTGCGTTCAACATTTCACGACGCTCAGCAGCATTTTTTGGAGTAACAACTACAATTTTTTAAAGGGTAATGAGGTAATCGTTTGACATTTACGCAAGTAAAAAAGAGAACCCACCTCGAACCAAAGAGAGGAAGGAATCTGATCAGTGAAGTTAATCGATTTCATTTAAACTGCGACGAATCCGACGTCATAGAGTAACAAATTAGTCGGCTAACTTCATTAATTACAAGAGTAAACTTGGGGTGCATAACAAAGGGTTGTATAGAGGAAAACTTATCACCTCAGCTGAAGTTGGAATTCGATATTTCATTGGGTTTGATTACCTAATTCGCAGCAGCTGCTATTCGTCTTTTAAAAAGGATTTCACAGAGGACGTAATATATAGCTGACTTTCGGATACTGCAGATACTGCTGTTTTATTCACCTAAGACTAAAGGATATCATTTCCGATTCTCAGGTCTCAGTTTGTGTATGCACCAAGACCTGTTCATGTCACATGTTGCACACCGGCTGTCTGACCGGATAGCTATCCGAATGTGGCAAATGAGCAACATCAGAGTTGATTGCACACTGAACCGATTAGAACCATGACAACAGGTGTTTTTACTCCTTGCTAAATTCAGTAACTGTGAATATAAATTTTAGGTAAAATTTAAAAGTTCGAAGTAACGTAAGATGGTTAGTGAATTGGCAGAAATTGTTGACAGCTAAGGGAATTAATTTTTACCTCTACAACCCTCTGATATGTGTTCAAAAACACTAAGGGAACTTTTCTAGACTGCTCGCTATTCCAGAACAACTCAGTAATCTACTGACCAGGTTAAATTTGAGTAAATTACAACAAAACTATCTTGTTGGCCACGTGCATGGCAATAATGGACCTCACACAAACAAGCCCCAGATACAACTAACAATGTATCGGTTAGATCAATACTTATGGCCCATCGCGGCAATAATGCGTTTTGCGCTAGAATGAACACATGGCGAACGACTGGGCATAGAATCAACTTTACTGTAGGCAATAATTATTTAAATATCCTGTCAACTGTGCGCCATTGAGATTGGGTGCCCAGAAAACGAAAATTGGCAGGGATCTGAGATCTAAATTTTATCGCTTCACTCAGCTTACCGTCAAGAAATAATTTTTACAACTGTCTGCATAATGATTAACACAGGGGACCGTTCGTCTCAGCTGGCTAGAATGATAAACAACTAATACGAGAAGTAGATGCTAGAGCCAAAACAGCTAAAGTTATAGAAACGTTCTGGAATCGTGAACAGAACACCAGATTCAGGGGATTGGGCCAGTCAGTTCGTGATCGCGGGAAGATCTAGAAATAGACTAGATGTTTTCTATACTCTTGATCCGATATAAAAGTAACCTGGTGGTTTCTAAGGTGGAACACAAGAGGTAGGATAGACATTTTATCGGCTAATATGGTTTGATCATTTCTGACTACGTGGACGACTATCCCGACTAAAAGTTGATTTCATTTAAGAGCCAAGCAAATGGGGGCATCTGACGAGTGGCAGTCGAGACTGGCAATCTCGATAGCAACTATTTCCGCTGCCGTCAAATTTCGATGCCCCTTTATCCTTGGCAAAGTTTGCTGGTCGTTCCCAAGTAACCATCGTCAAACTTATTACCCGGGATCGTCGAAATGTCTTAGGATAACTTATAAATATTTTTCACTATTCCAAAAGCTAACCAAATTTGGTTTGCCAGCAACGAGTAAATAAAGAAATGTTATTTTGGTTACTTAAGTCAGTCTGCTTATTACAAGGCAAATCCAAAAAATTATTTGAAACCCACTGAAAATTTCCGCGTCCGAGGGCATACTGTTATCCCCTCGATTACCGGGTAAATACGTTATAATGTTGTTCCCGGGGCTCTGACCAACATGTAACTTACTCTGCACGGATCATCACGGACGAGAACCTATGAGGACAACTTTTGGCTCCTTAGCGATTTGTATTCAAAACAACTATATCTTTCTGACAACGTTAAGATAGACAGAACACTATAAAAATTTGAGAACTTACACGGTTCGGCATAAGCCAAAATGCAAGCAATAGTCAAAATGGGATCCAAACACTTCAAAGCCACACTGACCAGTACCATTTTGGCGTATCTTGGAGGAATGGGTATGTCACATATGTGGTAACCCAGTTCAGTGAGATCTTGAAAAGTATCTAAAGCATCCATCTCCTGAGTACAAATAGCAGTAACGCAATACCATTTGTAGACCAGCAGAAACACACCAACGTGAACGTGCATTCAGCTGTGCCTATGCGAATCAAATCAAACTTCATCCAAAAGATAATCAAAAATATGCCCTATTTACAAGAAAAATAGCAAATATATGCCTAAGTCACTCCATATATCGCCTGAAATCGGCTTCCAAATTAGCCCTCATTTGTACTCATTTCATAGCAAAAAATTCCCTGCCGTCTGGGAAACGCTATCATCAAATGTATCACAAAGAGCATAATTTGCAACGGAACGCTGGTATCGGTCGAACACTAAACATAGTGGCGCTTTGAAATAAAGGTCACGGACTCGAATTTTCTCACTAGGATGTCCTCATTTGGCTCCTTCCTGAAGATGATGAATATCGTCATTTCATTCATGAGTGGATGCGAACAAAAAATACTACCTCATTACCTACAACCTGGCAGACTTTGGAACGAATATCTGCACAAATTCCATGAGTCTTTTAAAGTTGAAAAGTGAGAAAAAAGACCAACAGTTTGGGGTGTTAGTGTTTTCAATTACTCTTTTCAACCGCTTACCCAAAAGAATCTCATAACTGTAATATAATATTCAGTTATGAGCTCCAGTGAACGGGTACATGGGTTAAATTGTGTACAGAAAACAACTGATGTCATCTCTATGCCAAACGCAGAGTTTCGTATACAAAAGACTGG
This sequence comes from Fasciolopsis buskii, assembly GCA_008360955.1. NCBI lineage: Eukaryota > Metazoa > Platyhelminthes > Trematoda > Plagiorchiida > Fasciolidae > Fasciolopsis > Fasciolopsis buskii. The sequence goes on along the minus strand of LUCM01002839.1, from coordinate 8,035 downwards.
GTTATCTAATCGTGCGAGCACTGCGTCACTGAAAGCTAAAATCTTTCTGTAAGTATCTCGTAAAAAGGTTTAAAAATGGAGACAACAGTACGCTTGGTTGTTGTCAGACGTTCCATCAATGATGATCGGGAGTCATGGCTAGAATAGTCGTCCGTTGTCCTGTGACATGGACCTGAACTGCCACCTCGGAATATGTTCCCACATCCGTTATGAAAGTCTTTGGTTTGTCCTACAAATGTAAGTGCCACCACGTTAGGGAAAAGTGATGCACCGCAAAACAATTTATGGTCACCTGTACGCGAGTGACAGACTAAATTTTCAGTTATCTATTGTGCGCAGCGAAGCAACTAGTAGTTGTTAGCAGCTGAGCACCTGTGTGAGTGTACTTGTAGCTCAACCTCTTCGATTGGTCATTGAAACCACAGTTCATCCGCAAAATGTTTAGTCTCCGAATATTCAAACCTAATTAAAGGGTTGCTTCAAACCTTTGACCAAAAGACCTGATATGCAAAGCAGAAGGAGGAAACGACATTTACAAACCGGTGACCACCAATACAGCCCATAAGTCATGATCAATTCATATAAGGGATCAGCATTTTCCATTGTTTATCCGAAGTCAATGACTGGTACGTCTGTCTCGATTCGGGAGAGGCTATACTCGGCACGTCACGAATGCAACAGCTGACCATCGTGGTAATTTATGGGTGAATGTAAGCGAGGCGAAGGCCCATCACATTCTCGATGTGCAACTGCTTGTTCATCAAGTATACATGGATAAGTTATCATTTAGGAGGTCATTACTCTATTCTCACCTCGAAATGTGCAGGAAAGCGGTTAAGTCTGTCGTTTGCGTTTACCTAGAGAGAGTCTCACAGAAGATGGACACCTTCGACTTCAGCTGCGCTGTACCATGGTTGTACACTCATCTCCCAGAGGTCACGAAAAGTGAGATGCAAAACTCCTTAGTTTCCAGGTGACAGAAGAGTGAGAAATCACCGCGAGCAGTGGTCATTAAGGAAATGGGAAAAAAATGCAACAATCGGCGATAATAGCAACCATTATCAAATGATCAGTAGTACTGGCCCATGGAAGCTAAGTGAAGACAACGTGATCAAGAAATCTGATGACTCATGGATTCGCTCTCTAGAGCGTTGCCTCGATCGCTGGACAAAACGTTTTAAGGAGCAATGCGGTTGACCAGTTTTCAGGGTGTATCCCACACTAGGTATTGGCAAGTGTAATAAAACAGCTAGATACAAGTCTTCCGACGGCAACTGAGACTATGAAGAAAATGGACCTCCTGAAAAGCATTAGGTTGCTGGACCACAAGGACTCTTGACCTCATTTTTCAAGTAGGATGGTGAAGTTTTGGCCTTGGATTTAAGAAAACTGAGCGCTTCATGACCAAATGATGTAAGGGATGCACCAAAAAATCGATGCGTTTCTTGGGGAAAGAGGCGATAGGAGAGGCACTGGCGTGAGCCGCGAATCGAACCGGTCTGCAAGAACGGCGATAGATACTGATTTGGAAAACAGAGGGAATAGTTCGCAGGCATCAGATATAAACTGCTCATGACCACCATTCTGTTTGATTATCTGTTAATTGCAGAGAGCGTATCCAGGAGAATCAAGCGGGTTTTCAACCCGGCCGAGGTCGATTTTACAATACTTTGGCGCCACTCCCACTGAAGGGTTGCGCCAATGAAGCTCATTTCACTTTTTCTATCTTCTTATGTGAACGGTTGAAGACTAGTTTGTGCACGCGGTGCACTTTATCCCCCACCCAGTTCAACAAAAAAATTAGAAAAGATCAGCATAAATGATTGTGACAATCGTCCTACATTAGTGTGAGCATATTGGCATTGATTTCTGTTCAGGCAGTAATACTATTATTATTGTCATCTCTAGTGTAGATTTCTATACCAGATAAGCGGGAAACCCAAACAAATTGGTTTATACCTTTAACATTGCCCATCCAACTACCAATTTCAATATCAAATTGAAAAATGATAATTTTCTCGGTTTCCTTGATATAGGCCTGCGCCGAATTGAAAACGATAGCATGGAAAGATATTACATAAATGTAACTGGTTGGGGTAGTACAAACAGTGCTCTAGTTTTGTCCATCTCAGATAGCACATGACAAATTCAACAAGCTGCTTGGTATACAGAGCGAGAAATATTTGTATTCCCGAGACATTCAGTAAGGAGTTGGAGTACATACGAGAAGTGCTGAAGAAAAACGGTTATCCGGATATACTCATTCACGTATGCTACTGAAAAAGTCAGTCAGTAAAGTTATTAGCGGAGAAAAAAAAAGTGTATGTAAATTTGTGTAAATTTGGAAGGTAAACCTTCGGTTTATTCGAATCTAAAGCTACTGGAAGAACATACCGCACATTTGTGAGTGATGTCAAAGACTAAATCGTCTATAATTCAAAAGTCCAAGGATGATTTGTCTCATGCATCTCAATCTTTTGTGTTACATCAGTTCACATGTTCTTGCAGTGCCCGGTGAACTGGACACACGATGAGGCCACGAGAAGAATGGCTGAAACCGTCCTAGTTTCTCCTCGCAAAAGCACTGTAAGGACAATAAACAGCACAAGCCTACATAATTTGGTCGACGGCTGGAGATTCTCCCAACGGGCCACTGGAGAGCTTTGTGTGTTCCTGCTGAGTGAAAGATCATTCATCAGGTCCTGGATACCGATCGCACTCTCGTGATAATTTCGTAGACCCACACATCGATATACCGATGTGTACACAAATCGCTCGCTTCGAAAGTGCTGAGTGGCATTAGTAGAGAGTGTCACGTCAGCAAAATGCTGAGGATGGAAGTCACTTTGGTAGGACGAGTTATGAATCTGGAATATGACTTGAAATAGACCAGCAAGGCATGAGTGAAATTCAGAGATGCGCTTGGTTTTGCTATTGGGTTGCCACGGTCATTAAATGGATCGATTTCGATCAACTGTCAGTGCTACTTCAAATCCTACTCTAGTCATTCACAATGAAAATATGTACATATGTCCGTTTAGTTCAAACCAAAATGGACAACTGGCTTCACTCTTTCGGATTCATTGTCTTTACTTCGAGCAAAAATTCCGCTCGCTTCGAAACTTGTCTCGAGGATCAAGCCATTTTCACTTTGACCCGGAACTAAGGCGAACGGCGAACAGTGGACCAAAATTCTATTCCGTGCGTCATTTACCTGATAATAAATTGGCATTCCAGCCAATTCTGTTTTCGTATATAGGTCTACTACAGTGTTTCATAACTCACTCAATCAACCTTGCATTTTTCCCGTCGGCTCGTACCCTAACCCTACACGCGACTAGCTGACCTGTTTCATGAGAAACGGTCACTGGGTGAACATGGGGCTCCAAAAGTCAGGTAGAAATAAGCTCTTAGAGGCATGAATTTCAACGTAAAATGCAATCTCGCAAGCATCTTAATCACAATGGATCACAAGGCCGGGAAGCGAAATCGTTGCTCCAATTCCGATTAGTCACATTCGTTTGTCTGAAACTGAAGGAAGTGCATGGATCATTTGATGATTAACATGAAGGCTGACACAGAACTTCTGAGTGTTGCAGTAGTGTTCTTTTTTGGGTAAAAGTTTGTGCACACCTTGCGAAAGTTTACATAAAAATACTGCCTTGAAAACCTTGTAGAAACCAAAAAGTTAATCCTTTCTTACTTCCAACGACGAGACTGTTTTTCGGAATTCGAGTTAGGAATACAAAATACACGTTCACAGACAGGTGACTTCGATATCAGCTGTTTTCGAGGCAAGTCGTGGGAAGAACACGGATCAAGAGGGCCTACGTGGTAGACTCAAGAAATGTACAGAGACGTTAGCCGTCAGAGTGGGCTGCATAAGCCAGAGTAGACTGAAGTGATCCACAAACTTTTTCTACATCAGATGGCTGAAGATAATGAGATAAATAGCTGAGGGCCGCAGAGGGTGGCTTCCTTGTATCCACAATCTCCTTTCATATGCGATGATATTTTTACAGTATGCAAAAATTTAACTCACCAACAATTAGTTAACTTTTCTGGACGGTGTTGCCAACACAACCAGGCAATTTCAGAATGCAATTAGTGTCCATCAGCAATGATTGCACAGATACGCATAAATGGGATCCACAAGAGACGTTAGGGGGAACGGCTAAATATTGTGGTCATTGATGTTAGTCATTGGAAGCCTTTATTTTTTAATTAATTGTTGCTACTTAGTTGATTGAGCTTGCTCTTTCACCATTTTTGCCAAATTAGTCGTGAGTAAACGATGAAGCAAAACGCACAAATATATGACTCATAATTGCAGCCGGAAACTGAACTAACAACAAATAAAAGGCACATATTCAAATATATATTTGGAAACTTTTATATATTACGAAGACACTTCTTCCTATTTGACAAGGACTCGTGAATAAAAAGGTAACAAAGAAATGTGCGTACTAACCATAAGAGACCGAATCGCATCACAAGTAGCAACAGTTTCCGGTGGTCGCGGAACGGATTCCAGTATGGTCTGGATTGGAATGCTCGATGGAGATAACAGACGAGCTTGAATACATGCTTCCTTTATCGATACAAAGTGAGAACATGAGAAGACTTGTCATAAGTTAAACCCAATTAAATCTACCTGTTCACACGAGGTCGATAACTCTAAAAGCTCAAAAAGATTTACGCTTTTCTAGATAAAACTGACGAATGATTGATGTTTTTATACATGTACAATATTGTCTAAATAAGGAAATAACTTGAAAACGCCTACAATACTGGCTTTACATGGATTACTACAACAACGTATGCACGCTCATTTGATAACAATAAGCTCATCATGTTTTGGAATACAATAACTTGATGATTGGATCATCTATTGACATTTTTAAAGAATTACGTCCAATCAGTAGCCAAATGTTACCATATATCCAATTCCCTTTGAATCCCCATGACTACGGAATCGCACCAAAAAAAAACAATTTGCAATAAAAATAGGCAAGATCTATACCAAAACAACCGCTGCTGACGAATCGTGAATTCTGAGAGAAATCCATCGAGGAAAGGATTGATATACATGGGAATACAACTGATTATTACAGACCATAACATCAGATGGCAAAAAGGCACCTCAGAAAGTAAAATCAGTTGTTTCTTGGTCAAAGAATAAGAAAAGCGATTGACAAGCCCGACCAATTAAATGTACCATTTGCAGAACCAGATCCTAGTTTTTCAAGAAAAGAAATGCGATCGGACAAACGCCTGGTCGTACGGCCAATATGCTTAGTTGAAGACTGTATTCACATCCAAACTGATTGTGCTTCCAACTAAAGGACAGATTGCCAGATTTCACAGCCTACTTCTATGTGTATTCATTCACCTGTTCCTGTGGAGCTAGGCATATTGGCCGCATGACCAAGCGTTTGTCCGATCGCGTTAGCGAACTTAACCCTGAGCTTGGTTGAGCATAGGAAAAGTTGAAAAAAGAAGTGCTCTGATTGGCAAAAGACAATGTTCTAAATAAAACTTATAAGAAAACCAAACATAAACAATGTCACTATTGTCTTAAATAAATCAGATTCCAATACCAGGGTAAACGGCCATCTACGAAATTGACCCCGTTTATCATGGACGAAAAGAAAGTGAACACAAGCCTGAAATAAAGAAAAACATAGTAAGATAAATACCCAGTTAAAACAAAAAACCTTGACTATTTGATTCACTTCGCAAATCACACGAGTGAACACCGGAGGCGAATGACGGACTTGGGAATCTACTGAATGCTACAATATGGTAACTAAAAGAACTTGCGCACAGGAATAAACTTCACGTTTTAGAATCTGTATATTCGATAAGACAACTCTATCAACTATTTTACCACCATTTTAGAAAAACTAAATTCGAAAAGGAGGAAATCTTTCATCTCTTCCATTAGAATTGCCCATAATTTGGGCACCAAAACGTAAGTGCCCAACAAAACACTTGACTGATACTAATGAATGAAATAGCCAACGTCCAGATGCCAGAATGAATTTGTCAAAAAAACCAGGAACCTTTTTTCTTTCATTATACTTAAATACATATGTGAAAGGAACACAAGTTCAACAAGTTTCTTTTGGCGAAATAACCATTAATCTGAACTGGAACAACAAAAGCAACCTGGAATCAACCAAAACCGTCAGCAAAACGTAAGTGCTGCCGAGAACGCAGTATGAATAAAATGATAGGACACATACATAAAGCATGATATCTCATTCGTAATATAATTAACATTATCTTCGTCCGAATCCGATACAATCAAAATCGCTCACTTCAATAAAGTGTCCGTAGCGTTGTACTTCAGTGTTTTCGTGCAAGTATTCGAAACGGAATCGGCTGTACAGACGAAAGCACAGACCGACCTGGCCATTCCCTACTCTGAAAAGGAAAATTACTGGGTTTAACAGAACCACACATCATGTGTTTTAGAGATGCATAAAAATTGACCGATTTCCACCGACTGCCTAATAAGGAGACAAACGTGCACAGAGTGAGCATTGCTGGTCGCAAGCTTTTAATTCACGGGTTTTAATCGTCATGGACTAATTAAGACCTTTGAGTTGGCAATATTTTGAACGAAAGGTGCAAAATACTCATGCAATTACTTGTCAAACGAATTTCAATGCCCTTTAAACAAATCAACAGGGGAGATGAAGCGCTATGGAGTGAAACGCGAACCAACACCTGGATCGCTACTAAGCGAGACTTAGAAACCTAACATGGTTCCCCACTTGAAGCATTGGAATGAACGCTGCTGATTTCCGCTTACAGCTAAGAATAATGAGTTTATAATCACTCATCATCTTAAATGATTTTCATTGCTACCCCATCACAGGTGAACATTTCTAGTCACGAAATCCAACCTACCCGATCAAAATTACCAAGTTACGACACTTGAATAATGCCACTACCTCGACTATCACTCGCCATTTGATTTTAAGTGGTCTCCCTTCTCTCATGCGGGAAGAAAATGTGTACTTATGCTTTTGACACAAAAACATTCGGATGTGGATGTGCCAGTCAACTTTTGGGACGAGCCACAAGGGCACGCTCATTGGCCCCGTGAATGAGAGAAAGAAGAAAGCCAAATGTGTCACCCTGCATATGTCAGCCCCTAGATCTCCGAAATAGCTTTACTAATCAATCCAATAAATTATACCTGCATTTGCTCTTAATCCCACTTCTAAGTTGCTATTCAAGTGGGATAAAGGAAAATTGCCTGATTAAAATTTGATTCATTTCGAAGTTATCCTTTTCGGACTCAATAACCAAATCCGATGTTTATTTCCAGTCACCCACACGTACAAGTCAGTTATGAAATATAATACAATGTAGAAATTTTCTGCTACGAGTTGGCTTCTTGGAGTGGATCGGTGCTCCACTTTCGACATTTATCGTTCCACTTCGCATGTCTACAAAGCTAGCAAATTAAAATCCCCCAGGGTTTCAGTAATGAGTCGTTCTGGCTGGACAAGTGAGGTGCTTGCCATTCCATCATCGATGAAAGTCAGTAACTCTCATTTTCGTACACCACTTAGGGCACACTAGGAGCCATTTCTAAGTAAACAAAAAATTTCAGAACGCTGTAGAACTGAACAAAGTCCCATTAACCATTGGCAGCCTAAAATGGTGCTTCTTTCCTGGGATTTCTGTCCTTCAATTTTGACCCCGTTAGTAAGTTTTATGGTAGTTTGCATTTATAATTTTGGATTTCTGTCTGTTTTTCCAAGCATTTGCTCTCCTTCAATAAAAGAAACTGCTCTGTCGTGCATTATTCATAAAAGACCACCTAAGAATAATCAACTGTGCTTATTGTACGGTATACAAACGTTATGTAGATGTTATACTGTGTGTGGCATAGTAACATGCGGCCATAAACCATACGCTGCACACGTTAGACAATGTCCATCTAGATGTACGCGTCAGACTAGAAGCAGGAGCAGACTACAACTAGGTATACAAAGATGTGTACATAGGGCGTCGA
>LUCM01002838.1:52640-80255 GCA_008360955.1 Fasciolopsis buskii | reverse complement strand
CTGAGATCAGATGTGTTAAGCGTTTGTCCCCAACATCATTCGAATCTCATCCGCCGGTCAATTTGGTGGTAAATGGCAGTTCACCGTGGACCGACTCGTTACTAGATTTGATCTAACGAGACCTTACGTATTTCTATACCGTTCCAAGGCTTAGGATCATGGTTGCCTGTTTTCCCTGCCATTTAATGACTCCTATCGGCTGTAAGTGTCATAGGCGGTGACCACTCTAGCGTTTTTGGTGTCGCAGATTTTAATTCTGTTGTCATTTTTCGACAAGAACGTGATTTTTTAGTTATTTCGAAATCGACGTTATTTTAAATATTGCGTGGTTGAAAATCTTTGTATGACGGCAAATAGATTTATCAAACGTCGCTCTGTGATTGTTTTTTTTCACCTATCGACCAAGGCCACCTCACGAAACTGCATAAACAATAGAACTCACTTGACTTCTGACTTGTATTGATAAGTCACCAATAAACGCGCGGCTGTGTTCGTCTTCTCTCTCTTGTTAGGGGGTTGGGATAGCCGTTCGAATTCCGTGCTCTGTTTCTATGTGACTGTCCACTCAAGGGGTATCTGGTCCGTTCCACTTTGCTGTGCGGGACTTGAAGGCTCAACCCCGAGTCATTCTGTCTCCACCCTCAGTGTCTGTTAGTGTCCCACTAGACCACAGTCGTTGTTTTTGTGCTATTGTGTAACGTCTAGTGCTGACGTTTTGTGCTTTAGTGTTGTTTGTTGGTCAGTCTATCTGGGTAATAAAAAAGGCACACCCTTCCAGTAAACTCGTGCGTCAAGCATGGCATATGAAAAGAACTCCTTAGCAGTACCCACTCACCATCTCCCATGAGATACACGTTTGCAAAGAATGTTTTACTGCACCAATCATCGAACAAAATAATCAAGACTGCGCTGCCCATTGCATCGAATAGAGTAGTCGCTGATAAGGATGCTTCTGGTCAGTGTTCCTTTTTGCTGAACTTGACTTCTATCTCCAGCCGTTTTTCTTTGTACCCCCCTACTCACTCACTGAATTCATGCGCGATACTTGGAACGGTTCAATGTCTGCTATTGCCAATCTGGTAGTTCACATTTTTCACTCGTTAGTCTCTGATTCTGTGATCTTTTAATCCTCATACTCCCACGCGACTGGTCAACAGGCCTGTTTGGCGCTGATGTCTGCTGCTTCAGTGGAACGCGAATTCAGGATTTGTGTAGTATAATTCAACCAACTGGGTCTGCTATCCCATCATACACACCTCAGTACGAAGCAGCTCGAGCTGCGGGTCAGCGCGATGCGGGAGTGCTCCTGACTGACGAAATTGAAGCGGCCCTCTTACACTCCATCCCGATTAGTAGTCGTTTATGCATCGTGAGATTCCAGGGGCGCTCGAAAGGATAGCAGCGGGCTGCCATTTCACAAGCACGTGCAACGCACTGTTTAGGATGAGTTTCAGATTCTGATGTTTTTCTTACGACATATTTGATGCATGGGTGCAAAGGAGGGGACATGTTTCATAGCCGCTAAAACACTACACGGGGGAGGGGAAGGTCGACAACCTTGACCCTGAAACTTGGAGTTGCATAAAACCACATAAGGTGGTCACATTAGGTCAGGTGTGGTAACGAGCCGAACGACTGCGAGTTGCTGTTCAAAAAAGAGGAATCTTATCGAATGAAGTAAGAATTTTGCACTAGTATTCAGTGGCAGCATTCCCCGTGGTGACCGTTTCAGTTCACTACCGTTTACCTGAAAAAACGGCTTGCCTAATTGCAGTCAGCATGCATTTGGCCTTGTTTTCTTGAGCTACTCAACTTCACCGTGGTTTCTCTAGTTTTGTAACCGTCGAAGGATTCGAAGTATGGTAACTGCAGGTACTTTTCAGGGATCAGATCACTGGTTTGCAGCAAAAAATATGAAACCCCTCATCTCCATCCTATTGGACAAAGCCGGTCGCCATTCCACTGTTGTCAGCTGCTTGCACATGTGCTGTTTAATGAATTAACCTTACGTGCGTTCATCTCACAAATTATCAAAGGTGTTATCGATGTGCCTTATTGCGCCACAATGTACACGTAAATCAAATTGACTTGTTGTGATAATTTCTGCGTAAGTGGCTGTGAATCTGCCGCTAGTCCTTTATTCGTTTGGATTCTCAATGGTAATGGAATCACCGTTGCGTAATTTCGCTTTCTGATTGGCCAGTAATCTATACCTGACAGCATACATTATCGAATCCATTTCCTTCACCGCCACGTGATTTGACAAGGGTCACGGCCATCGATGGTTAATTCCACGTGCACATTTAGACATGTTAACAATACTGTATAGGTGTGTGAGTGTGTGCTTGTCAGCTGTGTGTCCACAAACATATCCGTGGTGTTACATAATGCAACGTAATTAACATTGACGTACAGTCTGTTGAGAACCTTAAGAAATGGTATGCAAAGGTTTCAGATTAATTAGAGCGACACACCCAGGGAAAATTCCTTGATAACAATTTCATCAAGCGATAATGCTGTCAAAGACCTGCGAGTAATACCGGTCAACATGAACACAAAATTCACACTAATTTACTCACATTTTTAATTGTCGCTGTCAGTCGTATCAAGTCTGCCGTAATTAAAACTAACGGCTAAAGAATCCCAAACTTGCGCGCATCTGTGGAGACCGTTAAAATATGCGCCTACTGCTTAGTGAAAATTACACAAACGATTCGATTTGGCATTAGAGAAAGATGTGGCTATCGATATTCCCAAACATTTGAAACATTGGACAGACATTGAACTGCGGGAGCATATCACGCGGTTCGAAAGCTCTTGGTCATTGTATCTCCCTGCGCTGCGGTTTTTCTTGAAACCGACCAAAACGTCTCTTATTTCAGGAAATTCACCATTTACTAATACTGACATTAGGCATCAGATAACGATGTTTCCTCCTGAGCTCTCAGCGAATGGTTTTTGTGGGGAGGCAGATGTTACCTAATCACATGAGATAAAGAACACTTTGTTGTGTAGTCCGTTTGTCTTCCTTGTGCTTCTGATTCTTTATCCGCGTTTTCACGCATCGAATCTTCAGAGTTGTTAACATGGGTTTCACCAATACGGTTTTGTACTAGGCATCAGAAGTGGTATTAAATCTAAGGTTGTTTATTATAATGCTGCATTAGTGTCAGAGCCTGTAGCTAGTAGTGTGAACTCCATTTTGAAAGTCGCCATAGTCCCAAGGGTTCAGTTATAGATAAATGATAAGAAACCGCTTTTTTAACTAAAGTCCAATGAATATCGAGGGTTACATAACGTGGTACATTATTCTGAAAAATAACTTTTGTAAAACGACCTTCGGGGCGGTTTTCAAAAGTGGTTTTCCACTTGACTTCCTCACATCTTGCATTCATTAGAGTACATCTGATTTGAATCTGCTGACATGACTGTCTGTACTAAATTGCAACCTGTCTCATGATGAAGGATGAATGGTACACGTTTGAGTTTCACTTTTTCCGGCCTTGGTACACCATGCACTCCTCAACGAAACAAATTGACTGCCTAAATGAAGTCACCACTAAATTAAATTTGTTAGTAGGATCAACAGAGCGCCGTTTTGATGCACCTTCAATATATGCTTCTCATTAGCTAAAATCTGGATCATTTCTTACTTTGTTTTGATCGATTGCCCATCGGTAACCGCTCTCAACGTGCAGACACCAGTCACGTAACGCACTAATAGTTATGACATAACGCGTCACGGAGCACAACAGACACAACCGTTTCAGGCTTTGATGGCTGTCCGTATTTGATACGTTTGGCATACGGCGCACTGGACGCAAAGCACAAGCCAGGCACGAGCGAACTCTTGACTGCTTCTAGCAAGAAGAATAGTGATGATGTATCAACATACACAAACTTTTACTAGTCTGGCAAGTCCGAGACTATTTATACGTTCTCCCTAAACGGAACTGGCCGCCTGGTAACTCATTGTCATCCCAGTTTTTCTCATCACAACAGTAAGAATACTTTTTTGTCACCAGAGGAAACTCCATTTTAGATAGAATTACTACCATGTACTTTAAACTTTTTCCCTGAAACTGCGCTTGCCCAGCTCAACAAGTGACTTCCTTGCTTTTATCAAAACCTGAGTTTCGCCCTAGTCTTGCTTTCCGTACATTCAACCAAGCAAACCAAATCCAAACTAGCTTCCGTAATTTTTCTGCCAATAGCCGTATTCTTCATCAAAAGTCTTTCCTAGTATCTGCTTGTTTTTAATGCCTAATGACGATGTCAGACTTTTAACGGAGACGGCCAATGCGGTGTTAGATATTAGACGTATAGGTTAGATTCGGAGACAAAAGCAGCACTTTCATAAATACTATGCCAACTCATGTGTGCGATACTTCACCCTAAACGGAGCTGAAATGAAACCTACTGACACGACGTTTGCAAACCAACCGTTAAATAGTAACAAAGGTGGATCTCTATAACAAGGCAGTTGACTGTTATGCGGGAAGAAAGAAGTAAAATTTTCTGCGAATATCGCCAATATTAACCGGCTTTCATCCATCTTTCTAATTGTACACCAGTCACAAATTTTCAGGGCGATGATGTACCATTTACACATTTTTCTAGGGAAAATGTGTTTAGGCTTCTCTGCATCACTAAAATTAGCACAAGGGTTGGTCCTGGCAGTCTATCTTAATCTCTTCTAAGGCATGGTGCTTTGACTCTAACTGACGCATTCACTTCTCTGATCCACCTATCATTAAGCTTAATCCCTAACTGCTGTACACCCGTCACTATTTTCCTCCTCCCAAAATCTAGTAACTCTGCTCTTAAGCAAGCCATTTCTCTCCATTATCTTAACATCTTCCGTTCAGTTCACTAACCGAGCGTGCTGTGTTGAAGCATCTGCGTTATTTATGGGTCATCCTCACTACCCCTTTGAATTTGTCTATAAATCTGACGGGTTCACGTGGCTCTCGCATTCTCTATTTGTAAGACGCATTGATGGAGTCTATGCCTTGCGCCTTAACTGACTATTAGTCTGCATTGGATTCTGTTCCACGGTTTCTCCTGCTTCACACGCTGGAAACATGCCTTGGCTTCAGGCCCTTATTAGCCTGGCTGTCTGATTACTTTGCCAACCGAACCTCGTGCATACGACTAAGGCGGTGAAACGTCAAAATCGTTTGTTACCAACTCAGGTATGCTTCAGGGCGCTGTTCTATCATCTTATCTCTTCTGTACGTACATTAGTGACTTATCATCTAGTTCCTCCTTCCACCTATTTAAACATACTAATGTTGCCTTCTGTCAAGCTGTTTCTAAAAACGTTAATTTTCAAAGTTTTCCAACAACTTCTGTGCAAGTGGGTTTAACTCTTAACACATGTAAATAGAGGATGTCCATTCTCTTCCCCGATCAGTCTGTCCATCCGAACCGTCATTTATCAACTGAGAAACACTTACCAGGGTTGAGTCTATGAAATACCTGGGGTTATTATTGGTAAAAATGGAAATTAGACTTCCTGAATTTCCATTTGCGTAAAGAATCTTCCAGGGTTATTGTCTCAAGTGAGAAAGCTTTAAAACTACAAGGTGAAAATCACCATTTATCTTTCCAGTCCTTTACTGTTCTCCTAAAGTTTTCAGAGGCCTAAGTAGGAAAGACTTCGAAGTTCTCTGCCGTGGTTGTCAATTATTAGCCGTGTCTTTCATGCCACTGAACCAATTGTCCATTAAACTGTGGTCAGCACCTATCCGCATGTGAATAGTTTTCTCACAAAATACCTTCATATCTAACACATCCTCTCCACAGTGATCTCTTAAACTCCGTTGCTCACACTTCCGCACGATCTGTTTTTCGTCTCATGCCTTCTAGATTCAATATCTGTAGGATCTCCGCTGTCCCATATTTAGCATGCATCTTGACAAACCGGAGACGCGTTTCAGCCGACTTCCTAAGCGAACCATCTTAAGTGCTCAAACCATCCACTCGATGCATTTCTCTTCGTTTTTTACAATCTGGTGAGCTTAATGGGTTTCCTATTTTTCACTGCACTTTTAACTGAAATGGATCAGTTGTGTACGCAAAAGTCCGTACAATACAAAAAAGTGCCTAGGATCTGAGCGAACATTGAGAGCGAATTAATGAAGCCGTTCACTCCCCGGCACCTTCCGCATAAGACTACGTGGCATGTTGGACTCTGAAATGATGGATATCCTCGACTTCAGTTGCCCTGTTTGGTGCCCGCCGATCCGTTCTCCCGGATGCCACATGCAATGAGACATGTAAATCCCTAAGATGGCATATGCCCAAAAATCTGAGCGATGACCGCGAGTGGTGATGGTTGGGAAAATGTAGGGAAGTGGAAAAGGCTGTGGTTATTGGCAACAGCCACAACCATGACCGATGGATTAGGAATACTGATCCATGGGAGCCGACGTAAGACGGTGATCAAAGAATCCAAAAACTCACTGGTTCACTCTCAGGAGCGTCGGATGGAGCGTTGAGCAGAACACTTTAAGGAGCAATTTAGTTGGTCCACCGCCAAACTGGGCCCTTCACTCATGCCTTCAAGTAAACTGGTCCAGGTAGATACCACCCCTCCCCGAAATGGAAGTGACCACGGAGATGGGTTTTTCGAAAAGGCATAAGACAGCTGGACCAAATGAACTATCGCTATCTTTCGGGGATGGCAACGAAGTGTTAACAGCGAAGTCAACGAGGTTTCTGAGACCAGCGTGGACAAAGGATGAGATTTCCGATGACTGGCTTGATTTGGTGATTTCATGGGCCTCCAGGAATGATATTAGATCCTCATGTGGATATCGCAGAGGAATTCGATTCCTGAGCATTGCATCCAATCTGTTTGCTGTTATTATCCTCCGCCGACTATCTAATACATTCCTGATAATCAAGCCGGTTTCTGCCTCGGTATGAGTTTCATTGGTCAGATTTTCATGTTACGACAGACTTTAGAACACAGGCACATTTTTGTAGACTTACCGTTTATGTCTTTCTTGTTCTGCAATCGGCGGCGTCCGACTAAGTCGATGATGCATCTGTTAGGCGCCGCCTCTTATTGAAGGGTGTGACGGAGGAATTTATTTCACTTATCCACTCTCTCCATACAAACGGCCGGAGCCGAATTTGTGCCTATGGCGATCATTCGTCCGAGTTCATTGTGGCAAAGTTTTATTATTCATGATTCCCCTTTTTCACCTTTTCCTTCGGTTTCGCCATTGGTATGATTTTGGAGATAGCCCTCTCCTCCTGTGAGATACATGCTCAGACAGCAGATTGTCTGACAGTGAATGATATGACTAGGTGCCGCAGTCATTTGCTTTCTTGCATTCGAAATTTTTTGTCTTCTGTTTAGTTGCTGAATGCATTATTTTGCAGTCGATCTTTCACAGTTCCTCGTTCTTTTGTGACCTGTAATCAGTCATTGCTGTGAGTTAATGACCAAAACCGGAGCACATTAGTGCAATGATAATAGTTGTGCAGATTGAACTAAATTGAATCTTTTCTCAACACTATGAAGGCTCAACCCAGTTGGCGGGATGCTGAATGAATCACACACGGAAACTTTCATAAGTTTAGTATCTACATGAATTTTATTATCATCACGAGTGAAACTAGTGCGAATCTCAAAAAAGTCGTTAGTGAATTTAATTGGCAGGCATTTCAGTTTCCGTAGCTAGCCCTTTTCTGATCAATTTTACGGTCAAAGAAGTCTTTGAAGCGGCTTAAATGAAAGTCTAAACGTTCACTGCAGTCAGATACATTCACTGATTGCACTTTATACTCGATAATTCGACAGGCTTCTCTTGAAAGTTTTAAGATAGATGTATGCTGCAACTCATTTCAACAACTACTGTTGTTAATCCAGGTACCAACTTAGTCTCTCACTTCACTCGTCGCGCGTCAAGTGATCCGGTTTCGAGAGCTCGTGGTCCTACTGGTGTCCAGGTTACTTTAAGCACTTGAATGGATCGCAGTCAGCAGCCATCTGTGTTCAGTTCAGTTGGACGTTTCTGTGTCAGTGGCAATTGAGTGAAATGCCGATGTTTGCTCATATCTGAGTGTGCTCCTACCGACTGCAACTAGCTCCCAATTATGGACGAGTTCTACCAGGACTTGTCCACATTAACTCTAAATGTGCATGCAACGGGCGTTGCGGTCGTCGGTGATTCCAAAGCTTCATTTGACTATTTAGCAAAAGCAGAGGGACACATTGGTGGCTCATTTGTTGTCCTAGGTGGCCGAATCGACAACAGCGGTCGAATTAGTCAGGTTTGTTCCGACCGCGGTTTGTTCTTGGTTAGCACAAACTTTGGCCGTAAAATGATGTGGGCCCACCTGACACTCTCCTTCGCCTGCGCAGCATTGGACATAGATCGATTACGTTCCCTATGACGTGGATCCACTGGAAATTTTTAGTCGTTCTGACCTATGTTGTCACAGTAACACGAAAATCATGTGTCCTGCATGACTGATTCTAGATAATAATCGCCGAATTCTTCACACATCTGGCCGCAACGAGTGTTTCTCAGTATAGCAGGAAAGACATTCCGCTGCTATGTACGCTTCTCTGTTGATCGATAGTCGGAAGTCACCCCGACATCACAGATTCCTCAAACTTGTAGCTGCCAGTCGGGCATTCTAGGTGCGTGACGGTACTTCATCCGATATACGATCACCAGAGATGACACTACTCGAATAAGATGCTAAGTGGATATAAAAGTAGCTACACCATCGATCTGATAGTACTTGCAACTTACCTAAGCCTTTATCCAGAAGAACAACTTCAACATCATACCGTTTCCTACGTGAACAGATGTCAGTACCATAGTTATCACAGGAGAATGGCTTGGCTTCCTTAGACCGGCACCCCTTATCAGTCAGTAAAGGTTGCGACCATTTCCAACTCCTGCAGCTTTTTCAATTTCCCTACCCACCACTGCTCGCGGTCATTTTTCTAGCTCCTGATCAGTCAGTGTCTCAGGTATTTGGACAAAAAATGTCTTGGATAAGTGCTGAATGTTCCTGGAAGCGATTACGGATAGTAAAAATAGTACTTACTTGGTCGCGCACCGTATTGAAATTTATCCGTAAAAATGGAACATTTTCTGGGCCTGGTTCGCAGAAAAATCCTCAAAGTACGGACTTCATGTTTTTCCTACCCAACATAGTAAGTGGTTTCCCTTCTCCAACATATCCCAGGTACTTACACTCCGTTGTTGACGAGTTTTTGCGTCGTCCAGCACGATACGTTGTCAGTTTAATGCGGAAGCCATATGTGGTGCGCATGGATACTTTGGTCTTGTCAAATCATCAATCGCGTCAAATGTTGGCAAATTGTGACAAACAAGTACTCGTGGTATTTGAATGAGCCATTTGCTTCCCTTCAAAGAGCCTTCCGTAATTGTTGCAATTCCGAAAGTCTCCATCATAAGTTTGTCCGTCAAAGTGCTACTTCGGTTTTCACTGATCATTCGAGCAGCAGGTAGAATTACCGAATTTGCCACTTCATATTTGTTCACATCAGAGCAACGAGAATCGAAACCCATGACTTCGAAACTTTTAGTGGCATAGAGCGAGGTGAGGTGCCAACAGGTCAAGTATGGAAACGAACCCGGGAACAACGAATTGCCCTCTACCACCAAATGTCGTTTGCAAGCCTCTAGTTTCATGTCCCGTAAACAGATATTAATGGCACTGTCAAATAAATTACCTATATGTAATCCAACGATCTATGAACCAAGCCTGTAAACCGATAGATTCAATGAAAATCCAAAACAGTAGCCAGAGAATGGTGTTCTTGTCGACCTCAGTTCTAACAGGTTTCCATGGAATTTCGTAAATGCGGCTTCACGTTACAAATATCCATCCCAGTAGTTTCTGCTCAGATAATTTTGAATTGCGATCCCACTGCTTCCTTTCTGTAGGTTTTGTGAAAGAACTTTCTAAGTTCGCCAGTTGTTCTGTTTCTAGTTAATACATGTACACAGATTCGGTGTTTACTCAGTTTTCCAGATACCACACACAACACACTGGGCGAAGTGACCCATAACGCTGTCGAGAAAGTACATGGTAGTCCGTGTAAAAACGCTTAGAGCTGAAGCAAGAATAGTAACTAATCGGATTGGTGCTTGAAATTATCTGACCTGGTGAATATTGCAAAAGAGTAATCATAAATTTGCAAAAAGATCTAAAAAAAGTGGATAAATTCGTTTGAACCTCAAATTTATGTGGAAGAACCTAGGTGCAAATACAGAACATGGTGTGTAGTGAATCGTGCAGCAGTAAAGCAAATGTATTAGATAAGTTGAAACTGGGTTATTCATGTTGACGTTCTGTTTCAAAGACAACAGGGACGTTAGGTAAGTTTTGCAAATCAATGAGTGAATGGGAATAACGAAGCTCAAGTTCCTGTTCGATGGAAGAAAGCCGTGGATGAGTTTGTCAAAAGCCTTTCCCTAGGAGCACTTTCGCAATGTTCATGCACATTGAACTCATTTTTTATCCACATGCTTCGCGGAGGTGGGTGCCTATCCATAGTTTACAGCTAGAATTTAACTTGGCCTATAAGATAAATTTCCGGTCCGTTTGTGACCGAATCACTCAGTCTTGGTGAACACATTCAGTAAGTCGATCAATCATTCGATAACTCGATTAATCAGTCAATCTACTAACCAATCAGTCGATTATTCGGTTAGTAGATCAATGCTTTTAAGCCCACACTAACATTCCGAATTAAATGCGATTGTACTACGTGCTCGCTCCAATCCACTGCGCCTTAACTGTGACACGAACCTGGGACAAGCGATTGTGTGTTGTAGGACTGAGTCATTAAGTTAACCAGGCTAGCTCTCAATGGTTTATCGGACATTGAAAAATGGTTACAATTAATTTTATTGCTTGCCTGACTGCCCGTCGAACTTTAACTTTCACACTTTATCCTCTGTTCTTCTGGTAAGTCTTACACTCGAGAAACCGCCAACTGGACTTTTACTTTTAGTAGTGTTCATTAGTAGTTTGTCACATTCGTAGTTTGAGTCCGGGCTTCTAAACTGAAAGGCGTGTGTTTTACCATTACGTCACCAGCTCCCGTCCAGGCTAACCAAAATATCGTTTTCAATGACAGCCCGACGTGCCTGATAGCCTCAGAGACAAATACGGTACACTTCTCCTTAACCCCAGTTCAATCCCTCGTTTCAAGTTGTCTTTCCCGCAGATTGCTGTTGCGTCCCGTGTTCATCACATTTGTAAATCTTTTGATGCGCTGAAAAAATGTCTGTGCTTTCTTATACTATTCACCCGCGCGTTATTCCGTTGCACAGTCCCTGCTATTTCATGAACTGAAAACTTCTGGTTGTCCCAGGCCCCTACTACCATTGGCGTCTGATTATTTTACTAACATAACGCAGCGCCCACGACTGAGTCGGGAATCATCAAAGCAACAACTTGGACACGTCAGGTTGTTGGTGTCCGCGTTTGTTTTCCATGTACACCAGAGGCATTTCAACTAGCTCGTCTTGTTATTTATTTAAGTTTGCTGATGGTGCTTGTTGCTGCTCGCTAGGCCCTATCTGGAAAGAAACTTTCATAGGTTTACCAGGAACTTGTCTTCCACTAACACTTTCTGTTCAGGCTGATGTGAGTCCTAATTAAAACAGATGTTCCGAACATCTAATGCCACATTCTCGGTCGTCTTGCCCGTTGAATCCATCTTCGATCAGCGCACAAATACCATGATAAATTTTGTGATATTTTTATTAGCCATTGTTGATATAAACATGAGGGGGCCATCTCGCATTTCGACCCGTGTGAAGAAACTCAGACGACTATCTTTTCCAATAAGAGGGTTTCCACACTTTAAGTAAGCAATGCCATCTACTTTATCTTCTAACGTCTTTCCCTTTTTTCGGTACTATTCCCGCGCTATTTCCCCAGCCTTGACAAGAGAAGATTGTAAAATCCTTTGCCGGGGACTGTCAATTATTAGTCGTGTATCTTTTTTTACTGTTGAATGAGTTGCCCATCACTTACTTTGTTCATCATTTGTCTCCTTGTGAAAAGTTTGCAGATCCCATCCATACGCACGAAGACCTATAAAAGCGTGGCTCTCATGTTTCCAGGCGTTTTATTTTCTCATTTCGTTGCTTCTCGAGTCGATATCGGTAGGAATTCCATGGTATCCTAATGTATGTTCTGATAAACGGCTTTCTCAGCGACTAGTCACGTTCATTTAGCAAGTTTCGTTAGCTATTTTTGTCGAGGTTTTCCTTTCTGACTGAAGTGCGGATATCTACGTACGCAAGTCTACACACTGTAACAATACGATTTAGTATGCAGGAACATCGGGACTGTAAGTTATCCTCGTCCAGTCAATCATTCGCGAATGTAAAAGATCTGGGTTGCGTTTGGTGTCTAGACGTACGATTGCCCATTTCACTTTAGATTCGATTGGGAGCCAAATATTCTTTGACACAAAGCAGGGCCGAGAATGACGATCCCTGGTTCTTATATTTCCCGCACGATTTTGTCAAGTGCCGCATCCGCGGACAGTGGCAGCTTGAGAAATATTCCAAAAGTATTCAAAATTCAGTAATGAAACCTAATTTTCGTTTTCGATCTTACAAAGTAGCACTCTCAAATATTGCTATCTGTATGGTGTTTCCATGTTCCCTAGAACCATCTTGATTGAATTGTTATGGAAGTAGGTCCTTAAAATATGTGACCTAATTAGTTACGAGTTCTTACATCTGGCCATTCAGTACAAGACGCCTGATGACTACCGATATTGGCATCTAGTGGTTGCCATTTTTTACACGACTATTCTCACTCCCAAATGCACATTTCAAACTTCAAATCGTGAAGAGATAATCGCCGATTTTTTGTTAATTATCTCGGTATCAAATTCATCGCAAAATTCTATGGCGAAAGGTTTCAGTTTTTTGCCTATCACCGTAGAAAATGTGATTCGTAACAACAATTTTCTCGTAGTTCGCCTCATTGCTTGCGGCAGTTTTCTGTGCATGTGCGAATATTCACCCTGAGATTCTCTATAAAGGTGTAATTAGTATGAATTTTGTGAAATTGATGCTGTTTTGAGCAAGATAGATTTACAAGCTTCACGAGGTCAACATAACTGTTCGAAGGAGCTATTCAGGTTGATAGCACACAGGGTAAGCTGAAGTTATTTGGTCAAGTTTGTGTTAAGCAAAGAAGAGTCAGTGGTGATGATGATCTTAGCTCTTTAAGTGTACTGCCAATGAAAGGGGCTTTAAGCCATTTGGCTTTGTCCAATCTAAAGTTGTAAAAAATATCACGCTTAATCAACCGGAAAGAAAGTTTCGGAACCTAGGTTGACGTTCTATTTTGTTGCATTGGCTCCTTTAGTTGTAATTGCCCTTAGTTGTCATCGAAAGTATCCTCGAAAACGCTATTGTGCATGTTCTATCCGGCGGCGATCCAATCCGTTAAGTTTCTGTTGCTATAAAAATTAGGAGTTTCGAATTCTCGATCCGTAGGCCCTATAGCCAAAGCTAACAGTTTGCTGTTGGGATCTCATATGGTTCTCTGGCACTTCAATTTTTGGGGTTGTGACGGGCGGTTTTCCTTTCTGTGTATTGGTTCCTGGCTGCCTCCTTTTTCACCGAGTTATTCGTCGTAATGTAAATAGTTAATGTGCAGGGTGGTTAGGAATTTGACGCGGGAAAAGAAAAGAATGCTGTGGTGTCCCACGCACGAAACAAATCGTAACCACACAAACGCATGTTTTTCAATCATTCTGATTCGACAAAAGATAATAACACGATCTCCGCTGTCCATGGTTTGTTGGCATAATATCCAGTGTTTCCAGCCAACCAGTTGGCAGGTCTTTTGGAGACATGCGACACCTACCATAACTAAGTTCTCTTTGGACTTACTCATTTAATCTTTTGACCTCCACTTGGTTCCTTCCACTCCTTGAGGCGAACGGTAAATAAGGTATGGTGCGGTACCATCCTTAGTGAAGAAGCTACCGGGGTAACTGAAATGATCAACAATCGTTCATTCATCTCCGTACGATATCAACTTGGGTAATACAGCACATCCTGAATGAAGCTGTGGCCCTCGCAAGTTCTTCAAGTGTACATTGCACTTGTTCCGCGATTCCAACAAACACGAGGTTGTTCGCATAATCTAGGTTGCACAGCTTCTCCCCATTTGTCAGTTCAGCCTAAAGACCTAAAGCCTCTTCCAATACCTTATCGATGACGAAGTCAAACGAAAGTAAGGAGGTGAAACACTTGTGTCGAACACTGCTCCTCGTTTCGAATGAATATAACAGTTCACCGTATACCCTTACAGGGCCACAGGTACGCGATCACAATGCTCGATGGAGGTTCATGAGCATCTCTGGAATACTCTTTTTAGGAAGAGCACTGTATGGTCGGCTGAATGGGAGCTAAACCTTGGTAGCTTTCGGAATTAGACTAGTCTCACGACACATTGATATGAACATCGATAACGTTTTGTTAAAAATACGGAATAAATTTTATTTTCTTGCTCAGAGTTCGGAGCAAAAAGTACTGATTCATGATATAATTCACCACGTGATATCACCGCTCAACTGACCGTAATGAAACCATGGAAGCACTGTACAGCTGTTTCATCCTTGTTAGGAATCATCAGCAGTGCATATCCACCGCGCCCGAACTGGGACGCGAACCCGGGGCGAACGGTTCTGAGTCGAACGTCTTAGCCATTACGCTACCAGGCAGGCTCTGAACGGTTTGTTCAACTTCACCACATGATGTTGCACCTATCCGTCACTAATTTGCATGGCTACTGTCCGCTAGCTCAAGCGATCGATCCCTACTGATAGATGACTTCTCTGCATGTAGCCTAAATATGACGAAGGCTTTGGATATGACCTACAGAGCTTGATTACTTGGTACGCGTCCCAGTTCGGGCGCGGTGGATACGCACTGCTGATGATTCCTAACAAGAATGAAACAGCTGTACAGTGCTTCCATGGTTTCTTTATGGTGAATTGAGCGATGATATCACATGGTGAATTTTTTCATGAAAACATTAAATCTACTACTAAAATGTACCAAGTACTGATTCATAGAAAATAGGGAAAGTGAACGGAACAAATCGACCTAAATGAGGCCGGTGCGTTCGACTTTCGAGGAAACGATAATCCGCCTTGGGAACATTAGGACCTGCGAAATGATGTTATCATTTCCATCAAGCTAAACAATAGATTGCATAATACAATGGGTTCATCCTTTGCGAAGGAGAAATTGCGACAGCGCAGAATCAGACTTTCCAGTATAATGTCTATTACTGGAATGTCTGTCTGATAGATCAAACTCGCCACTATCGTTTTATGTGACACGCCATCTAACGTTTAGGAAGATTATATTCCCAGATTATATCATACGTGAGACTGATTTGATTTTGCGGTTTGTTTGGCAGATTGCTTGAAACCCCGCTTGCTGGGAACCGCAATGGCTCTTCATTTGTGCTGCTTTCTTATGTTGGGTGTTTGTCTGTGCATGTTAAACAACGTTTCACTGTTTCTGAATGAAATCTTTTAAGTTATTGGATTTGCGTTTTTTCCTCCGTTGGAATCCCTTCCCTAACCGACCAAACAAAATGATCCGTGTCCTCCATTAACGAAGTAATCCTCGACATTTATCACCAGAATCCGGAAAGGGCCATTGATATGGCATCAAAAGCGAAAATATATTATAATCCTTTATAGTTTGTGTTGAGTATGCCTCACAAATCGTTGCTATGGACGTTAAACTTTTCCTTTTGCACTGGTTGCCTTCATTTTCTTCAGTACACCTAGTTATTTTGCTGCATTGTGATCCCAAACAAGTTTTCGAATAATTCAAGATTTCAGGTTTACTTTTGTGCACGGTTAACCACCGAATTGAAAGATACGGTAACGCATTTTGTAATTCCTGTAACCTTAATTTTATTGTTCCAAAAGTTTTTTTTTGGTATCTTATCACTAAGCACTGTAACTTTGTAAAGTAGCACATTTCTTTTTGCGTGAGAAATGTCACATTTCAGACCTCAATTCATATCATGTCCTCCTGAGTAAGGTGACGAGAAACGTGGTGGTCCTATGGACACTGGACAAAACTATGCTGAATAAGCGTTTATTCTCGGCCACTTTTCCTTCTAGCTAATCATTCCGAATCAGAAAACGAAAGCCATGGTCTGCATGCCGCTCTTAGCTATAACTGATTGTATCAATTCAAGGTGTCGTGCGCATACCGAGATCTTTACTGGAATCCCGGACGTCATCATTAATCTCAGTCCATACTCGAATGCTCTATTTATATATTTTTCACTATTTCGCCCTCTTCCAGACCAGTCACGCTCTATGACCTGTGGTATACTCGGCGCTACTCGTTGTCTGATACATTTGTTCATCGGATCTTCCTGAATCGATAGCTTCATTTATCCAACGCAGTTTTTTAAACTAATAGTATGGAATATGAATATTGCGACGCGCGTGTACTAGGTAACATTATAGATTGGCTATGTAAAACGCACCAGTTTTTGTTCGTTTTTTATGAAAAGTAAGGGGAAAATGATTTATCCATTGCTCTCAATATGAACCACTGTTTCACATATTCAGAGAATAAATGAAATGTACCCATCTCTCGCTGCTTGCCTATTTTCGCTCTTATCACAAGAAATTCGTCAAGACGGTAGTGCGAGAAAGTCCTGCATCATGTGGGAATTGCCATTCACATTGTTCCAACTTGTGGTTGGGTAAATCCCTCCGCGAAGCGGACGTGCATGCGTGGATATGTTCTCCTCTTCTCGTCTTTCAGAGTCGGTCGGGATCCCGGTGTGGAGCTACCGGTGATGCCATGTTGTCTAGCATTTCCCGGGATGCCATGCCCCCTCCACGTATTCGAACCGCAATTTCGGGGCATGGTGCGTCGGGCGGTTAACTCGGGTTCCAGACGTTTTGGGTTGTTTCCCTCAAGATCTCCTGGGTCCACCCTTTCCGAAGTGAGTTAAGATGATGTTCGTTGGTGACAAACTATTGAATTATCCATCAAATAAAGTAGATAAACATCCGTGTTGTGCGAACCACTTACTTCAATCGCAAACAGCGACTTACCTGGTTTTGGTCATTGGATTATCCTGATCTACAGCCTGTTCGATTCCGACTTGTGGTCTCTAATTTTGGATGGGTAGTGCGTGGGTAGATTTTCCATTCTGTATATCATCTGTCCCCTCCCTCAGGACCTTTTAATGTACCAATAGTAAATGAACGGAAAACCAAGATAAAGGATTTTATTGCTTCTCTTTCAAAAAAATCTTAAAAGTGCTGAACTGCGCCGGGACAAAACTCGCGCACTTTCTATTCACCTCATATATATATATATATATATATATATATATATATATATATACATATATATATAAGTAAGCCAGTTATTTTTCTTTTGTTCTAAGCCACTCCAACGTCGGGCCCATTAGTCATTTCGTTCCAGATATACCACACAACGTTTTGGGTTGTTGCGTAAAAGATTCTGTAGTCTCTATCGTTATTGTTTTACCGTACAACCCGGATTGTCTCCTGTTCCCACTTTGTAACGAACGTGGTTAGAAGGTTTCCCGTATAACCTTTGTTTTCATGTCTCGTCTATATACGAGTCAAATCCTTTTGGTAAGCATCACGTGCTGACGGATTGCAGACGTTATTCTCCCCTAAAAGTTTTCCGCGTCGAAATGAAGCTGGTTTCCCATTCGGTCAGAGTTTTATAGATCACGTATGCAGTCAATGGGAGAGATTACAAAACATATGCACCTTCCGAAGACCCACGACCTCTTCATTTATCTGAAAGCGGCGTTCAGCTCATTTTACTCTGTAATTCTGTTGCTCTACTTCTCACTGAAGGACGTTTCACAGAAATTCATTCCACCTTTTCAATATATATGTGAACAGAGAAACCGAATTCCCGTTTACAGCGATCTTTCACTCGAGTTTATCATCAGAATTGGTGTGCGTCAGGGTCACCAACTTTCGCTCTTTCTTTTCGACTTTATCATAGAGATGATTACGGGGATCCCCCTATCATGTAAGAAGTTACATTGATATCTTTTCATGCGGTAAGTCGTTCGTTTTAGAATATGCAAGTGATGTGCTTCTGAATGAGGATCCAAGTAAATCGGAAGTTTTTCTCGATCGTCTGAATCATAACGTATGTATATTCGGGATTTTTTGTACCTTCAAAGCGTAAAATACTGTTGCACGACTGAATTGGCTCAGTAGCGTAATCTTGTTCTTCCAGGGAATGAGTAGGACGAACTGGACAAATTTCTCGAAGCATTTCCACTTCTCCGTATTTTTTCCGTTTTATGATTTTTAGTAGCTGCAACGTAGCAACATAAACCGGAGCATGCTAATTGTTGCACAGTCTGAGCGAAGCCAGATTGATCTAGTAAATCGAAACAAAGATATGGTATTCTTGATATAATTGTCCTTTTTTGGTTGATCTGCACCATCGACTCTTCCCTTCGTTACGGAAGCTGTCTCTTATGCAGTGGGCCCAACTACCGCCCGTCCTTCCCGGAAACTTCCTGCTTTCAATTAGTTTCCTATTGCTTCTTCATATATTGTCTTGCCGGTGGACCTGGTTCTGCCGTATTGTTTAGCTGTGTTTGTGCTGCACTGCATCCAGAAAGATGCGTTTGCTCTTTATCTGTCGGTGTCACTGAATTTCTTTCTGTGGTATCTGTGCTTCTACTTCCAAGCGCCTGCCAAAAGTGTGATCACGTTGCTTCCGTCCCATTGACGTCACGCCTTTCGTGATCACACCGGCCAGACACTGATCACTTGCTGAATGGAATTTAGGGCGGTGAATTGTCAGGGCTCGGAGTCTAAAGAAGTTTCAATATTTTTGTCCCACTGACTTTAAGGCTTCTTTTGGCTCCGTTTCTCTAATGAGAAATATTACCGTGAGATTCCGAATTCAAGTTTTTATTTGGATTATCTCCCATGATTTTACAGGGGATCTTGAGAGCCCATATGGTTATGGAAATATTGTAAAAACTAGGAGGATTCAATAGTTCTATGGTCGCATGCATGCATCCATCTATTTGTTTATGTCTATCTACCTTTCTTTCTTTCTGTATATCTGTCCACAGGTAGATAGATGGTTTAGTGCTTGTCAAAACGACTTTCTCGTCGGATGTCAAGTAATCAAGTGTTCATAGCCGCTCGCTCTATTTAAAAAATTGCTTACCACAATTTCACACTGACTAATATATATATGCGGTGCTCACTTAAGTCTTAACTTGGTAGGGTTAGCTAAAGGTCGTAATCAAGTCATCTAACCATGTACACTTTTAGGTTTCCGTCGATAAAATCGGCATGCAGTGCAAATAACGGAACATTTAATCAGTCACGGAGCATCACAGCCAGTTTTCTTTATTTTTTTAAAATATTCCCCCTTAGTGTTTCTTATCGGTTTTGTCTCTATTAATCCTGTGGTTTGTATCAGTAGTGACCACATCAAAAGAGTAGATTTTAAGGTCACCGGAAGTGAATCCGGACTTTTCGAACACGTTGCTTACATCGGAGCATTGCTATTTAGGTTAGACAGTATACGGCTGTTCCACAAAGTGCAGCAATTTCTTTGAACACTGCCGTGTTCTCTCCGCCTTTTTGGCGGTTGATCCTTTCGAACCAAATACTGCGCATCATATGGTTAAGCACGACTGGACGTTTATCTTTGCGCGTTGGTTGCATCTTCGGCCTAAAAAACCTTGTATGGAGGCCATCACAATGCGTCACAATAAAGGAGCGCGTCATCCATCGCACCTTATCTGGAACAATAATTCTACCAGATACTCTGTTTATTCTTCGTAAGTTAGAGTTTAGTTTATTTAAACGTGAGTTTCAGCAAGTATTTATAACCTTTATAAACTTTAAGGAAATGAAGTAGATCCGTCGGATATTTTCTGAAATGCTACTCTAGTGAGCTAGATATTGACACACTCCTGGATGGTAATCAACAAATACAAATTAGTCTATGATTTATATTCGATTCGTGCTTTTTTATACATCTCGACTGGTTGAAGGCACAAGATAGACATGCTACACGGGAACTATTCTTTCCCCAGAAAAAGTCAATGCATTCTAGCACAACGCAGTTCGAAAACTTCAGTTGCTACGTCACGCCTTACTTCATAAAGGGAGAAAACAATCGCCTTCTGCATCCAGAAAAAAAACAAACAGGAGATGTCATTTTATTCATACGCGCATACATGTCGTACTATGTATGTGCGGTTTCTAGTGCTAGCTTCGATTTTGTAGCATTAGGATTGTTTAGGTGACTATGGTCCGGGTACACAAAACCTAACTGCACCCTCAACTCAGTCTCAAACATCAAACACTTGACAATGGATGGTTTTCCAAAATCTAGGCTGAGATAGCCGGCTAACTGATGTTTTTCCTCGTGTGAGTTGAATAACTTGAACCTAGTGTTTAAAGCAAAGGAAAGTTTTGAACCGACATAGGATTTGTTTTCCTTCCTACTGGTCAAGCAGACGAACTTGATGTTCACTAGGCAGCTGTCTTGGTAAAATAAGACGTAACGGGAAACGTTTATTGAACCATATGGTTCTATATAACATCGCGTAACCTTCCAAATAGTCCGCCTTCACGTTCTCATTCCGACAATTTTTTCCGTCACGTGTTTGGGCCTGGCGAATTACTCTTTTTCAACGAAGCCTTTAGCCTACTCTTATACTCTCTCTGGGTGTTTTGCTCCGATGACCTCAATCGACGCTGGTACGGGACCGTCGACTTGAGATGCTGGTGGTTCTACTGTTTTGTACGTGACACTCTCGGAGATTACTGTTAGTTGCGAGGCGCTGAGGAAATATCCATTATTTCTTCCTTCAGATATGACGCCTGACCATTTGACTGAACTTCACTGTCAATTTCTCCCATCATTCTGATGGTGCGGACGGAGTTCTAGTTGCGATGATTCTCTTCGAGTTGTTTCAGAACAAAAGAAAGATTTCTCAATCATTGGATCCAAAGGTCATGCTCCATTTCTCACACGCGCGAAATGTAATAAATAGTAGTGTTCCAAGCAGCAGAAATTGTGAACTTCACGCTTGTGACATCTGATCAGGTGTTCATTCCAGAACACGAGGTGGAAATTTCATTGCATGGGTCGGTGTTTAGATTTAGGTTGTTTGTATTTTAACGTCAATTTTTAGGTTTTTTGTCTGTTACGCTACATGGGTTGTAGGAGGTCCCATTTCACAAGATGGGTCACTTTATCGGTTTCCCATCTCGCTGACAAAATTACTGATGCGCATTCATTTCCGTGGTTTACTGAGACACCGCATCTTGTCCAGGCGACGCCGCTTGTTTTCGCAACAATCCCCCTGCAAAAGTCCACGTAACAACAAACTCATTCGGGTCTAATGAGACTTACCTTGACGCCGGATATCCAGGCGAAACACCTGTTTTTCTCGACCACAGGATCTGCAAAATCGCTGTACCAATCTTCCCGTTTGGCGACCATTCCCGTGACAACCTTACTGCGTAAGGCATCAGTTCATTGGCTTTGCGTGCGCAATGGAATCTTCGATCTAAGGAAGAGTCGCTTTGTTTTACTCGTTGAGCCATAAATGGACGCAAGTCGTCCCTCCACGTCTAGGTCCAATTGGGATGCTAAACCCTCGACAATATCTGCTTTATTCCACCGCGTGCGTCTCGTGTTGTTCGGAACGCTCAGTCTGGTAATATTCACTGCGCCACTTTCGTCATCCTCATCGTTATTTGTTTTTATCTCCGTGCTGCCGTCTGTTGGTATTTTGGATTTTGGATTTTGGATTTTCAGGTGGGAACTATTGTGCAAGTTACAAATTACGAAACACTACCGGATGGTCGCCTGTTGATTGATACAAAAGGCTGTGAGCGCATTCGGGTACTCAATGAACGTGTCGTGAATGGACTGACTAATGTCCGATTTGAATTCTACCGTGATCTGCCCGTGGAGGAAGAAGATAGCGAAAGTGAGGCATTGATTTATTTCAAGCATTTTACCGTCGTCGGTTCATGCGGTATCGGTGATCATCTAAACTACTTGGAAATCCCCTTGATTTTGTTTGGTTAACTTTATCTCCGTTTCGCTTGTTTGTGCACGTCGCTCAGTCAGTCGGACATCGAGCGGTCATTACTTAATGGTAAATAACACCTCAGTATTTCGTCTTGTATCCACTCTGCAACGAGGTCTATGCATTCAACAGCTTTATCAAACAAAGTAGACCGTTTGATCAGTCTGTCACAGTATAACTTGTGATTGTCATTCGTGTGGTAGTCCTTCAAGCAAGGATACTCGTCTAAAATTTAATCTTTAACTGATAACCATTAGTCTACACCCAAATCGGTTATCCCCAAATATATGTGGTGTCTTACATTAAACAAAAGATTACTGGCTGCTGACGTGATGAGCAGCACTTTAGCAGGTTGAGTTTCGTTTTGCGCTAAGTTGTCAGATGTGTTTACAAAATGCGCAGTTGTATTTCGGTTTGCGTGGATTCCCTTGAGAAACTCTCAGGTTTCGACTGTAATCCAGCCTAGGGCCGGTAAACTCTACAGTCAAGATGCTGTAGGAGAAATAAGAACTGTGCGTATGAGAAAGAGCTTACATAGGTGAAGTTAGTTATAAATTCGGGGAGTGGGAATGTTTCACAGTTTAGCAGTCCAAGTACGAAAGAAGGGGATGGTACCCTAAAGTAAAATAAGGAATAAGGTTGCGTAGACGCTTACGAACAAATCCAGCGAGTTACGGTTACACAGAGCAGCTGCCCACGATAGCTCCAAACGTTTGCCCAGAATGAAGGTGTGTCTTCGCCAAAGACGGTGTTGTCGGTGGAATCAATTGTTTACTGAATTCTGGATTGCCTTGGAGGTCTTATTACAAAGCGGCTTTCAGTCGAACAACTCAGAAAAAGCATTCAGCCAGTTGTGGCCAATCAGCTACTCCACGGCAGCCAAAACACCGCGGACCATCCGTGATACACTGTTCGGTCCGTGTTGTTCGTGTATGTCTAAAGAGGCAGCTCTTGTTGAATCTTATTGATGAGAATATGAAATGACAAAGAGGGATCAGCAGAAACAAACGTTTTTAAAGCAAACCCGAATGAGAATAAAATTTCGGTGTCAGTTATTGCTAGAGTGGTTATTGGTTTCTTGCGCATTCACGATGACGAGTCGGGCAGCATCAAACCACTGTCCATCAGCAGACAGGGCCAGTCGTCCTGCTTTGCAGTAGAAAGCGTCGTTAGGTTATTGCTGGTGTTACTGGGCAAATATTCTAACTTGTAAAAACAAATGGAACGAAATAAGAACAGGTCAAGTAACCGCAGCAACCAAGTAGGTTAATCATCTGTCACCCTAAAAAGATAGGAGGGTTAAATCCCACATCCATTGATCATTTCAGTGCTAGGCACCGAATCGCCGTCGCCCGGGTCGTTACCACACCTGACCTACAGAGACCCTTCGTCGTCCTCTGCAACTGCAAATTTCAAGATCATGGTTGCTACATATAGTGCGCCCGGGTGGCTTTGGGACATGATTCTTCCACTTCACTCTCCCATGGAAAATGTAGTACCTGTACTATACACAGGATATTACAGTATGAGTAAAGCCATAATCAAAAGATCTACTGTAGAGGTGGTGTTTGTAGGAAACATTGAAATAAGATTCAGCTTGTGAACTCCGGTTTTGAAAACAAAATGATTGTAGGTTGTTAGGAAGTCGGGAGAAGGATAAGTATTCCGGAGCTTCGTAGTACGTGAAATAAAGGAGGACTAAAATAAAGAAGTTTGAAATTTATGGCGACAGACTTAATAAAGGTGACCGACCACCCGAACGCGCGAAGAAAGAAAGTCATGAAAAGGGGGACTGGGAAATCCAGTTCTGAAAAAATCGAAATAATAGTGATAGAAATAAGAAGGTGAAGCAACTACCCGGCAATGAACAGGCGACTGTAGGTTTGAAATCGGAGAGGTATCAGTGATCAACCAAAAGTCCTTCCTTTGAACCCGACTAGAAGAGAAAGAGCGGCTGGCGAGGCTCCGCCCCGTGTAAGATTGCAGTATTCGACTCCCGAGTGAATTTAAGCCTTGCATAGAAGGAGATGGGTGAATGTAAAAAAGCGGTTGGCGCGGAATAGAAAACGGCCATTCTGTGCAGTACTGTGGGGAAAAGTTTTTATGGGGAGAATTTATGAACAGGCCCAGTAATGAAAAAGCTTCAGCGGAATCCAATCAAAATCTAACTGGGGAGAATAAGGGAGTTGTTTGAATGAATCAGGAAGAAGATGCGTTTTTGGAACCATTGGAACATAAGTAGTTGGTAGGGCTGCAAGCAAAGTTGATCTAGAGAATAATGAAGTGTGTAATTCAAGCAGACATCTGCACCAAAATCTTTTTAAAGTGGATAAACCCTAACAATACCAAATCTTGTACTTAAATACACGGTCATGTAGTTAGATTTAGCAGATATTTTCATTCATTTCTTTTTCGAACACTACCAACCGTATTGTTGACCAGAAGTGGTCAAGAAGATTAAGCGTCTACTACCAAAGAGGTCAGAAGTCCGAATTCCATATCCACGCTTTGCTCTGGTGGTGCACGACAGCTTGCTTTCGTCCGGCTTGTTGCCACATCTGACCGCATTTGTTTCTGTCCGTTTCCAAGTTTCAGGGTTATGGTCGCCGGTTCTTCAGCGTAACGGGGCCATGGTTGCTATAGGATGCTCCTTCCGGTATACTCATGGTTCCAGCATGTACTAAAAATGTTCACCACTCTAGTTGCCAAGGTTACAAAGCCGATCTGTATCTTTATCACTATGCACAAGCTGGTGTATTCCAGTGTGCTCACTGTAATAGTGCTATTCAACCCAACTGACACCCAATCAGCTTAACCGCTGCAACTTATGTAACCTTTTTAAGAAGCATTATCGGGTGCATGAAATTAATGTTTTCCTCTTTGTTTTTTACGCGTAACTACTCCTAATGCCATTCTTGGGATTTAATTAAGGAATTAGATGTTTTTCCTCGAAATAACTGTTCTCATTAGCTTGTACAAGATCGAATTTCCGCTTCCAGCTAAAGGGACTGAGGCTGAATCGTGATGTATACAAACGTGTGTTATTAATTCCATTGAATAACAGCTATTTCATGACATTTTCGTCACAGCCTATCGATCTCTGAGTGCCACTGTGCATTCAATGGCATCAGAATGGTTAGCTGCAGTCCCTTGCAGAACGCGAGCTTCATTGGTTCCATTTTTCGGTCCTCTTCCTTCTGTCAACTCATGTCCCCCTGAGGGAGACACGGGTGGTCCGGTTTCTTGGATCTGGTGGCTTGTGGCCGTGCTACCACTCAACGAAACGTGCCGTTACAAGTTACTGTCTTGTCGTAAACCGTTGGAGCGCCTGAACAAGCTAAAGGAGATATTGAATTTTCTTTCCTCGGGACAGTGGAAATCGGATGGTTCGTGTCATTGTCCTAGTCTTTCATGTTAAAATATTTTTTCTTAAACTTTCACAAATTTTACTGTTTCTTCCCAACAAATCATATGACGGCGGTGTCGATGCGCCAAAACCAAATTGTACAGTTATTTGCGCTACTTTTCACGTCCACACAAATGCATGAACCCTAATAATCTTTTGAAGTGCGGTGTCATTGATTTTCCTGAGGCGTACATTCAAAGAGCCTCGAAATTCGTTTACCCCCACTCGTGCACACAAAACTCTACATTTTTCTGTATCATGGAGTTTTCAGGTTTTCAAACGTTACCTCACGTAATTGGTCTTTTTTCTGCATCCCATTCTGTGTGTGGACGGATCCCTGTCAAATACTGTGTATAGAAAACAAAAGTGATACCTGGATGATTCTTATGTGCTGTTTAAGTTGATTGTTTTTCTGTTTAGATCTCGGATCAGAATGCCCGCTTAACACCGAGGGTCATGTCGTTGTTTTTATTGCATCCGTTTGAAGCCACTTCTGTTAGTGCTTAACTAATTACAGGTTTGAGGAATCCGCATATCAATCTATCCCCTACCGAAGTGTTTGGACACAAATAGTATCTGTCACTTGCTCGCCATATTTTTAACCTTCGTTGATATAGATTTGCTTGCGCCATGATCAGCAAGAATCATTAATAATCGATTAGTTTCCCAGGGCGATTCGAATAACCGCGGCCACTAGCCAATCGAATCTAAGTGAAGGTCTGCAAAGCCTTATCATCGTAGGAGTTTGTGCAGAGCAGGTAGTCTAAGGACGTTTCCATGTACGAGACATGGGTGACATGGATGGCATTTGAGGTCATTCGTGCTATGGTGTCAAAGTTCTAAGAAATCAACATGAGCTCAGTTGTCAGAAGGTGCAAGACGATGTTAGCTGTTGGTTCCCTATGGCATGCGTTGCTTTCCTCTAGAATCTCTGGTCTGTAGCCAGTCGGAGAGATTCTTTTGTCTTTAGGAATGAGGATTTTTAATCGGATTTACTTACGCTTTACTGCATAAATACAATGATACATCCTTTTTCAGTAAGCGAAGCCGGCCAACAGGGTTTACCAAGAGGAAGTTGACCAGGCGGTGGGATAGATTCGACCCGCGATCTCACGACTCCATCCGCATTTGGCCACCGCCGCCAGATTGATAATTGTTTGTAGCACGAGAGATTGGCTGTGGAAGATGAATCGTACACGGGTTGTTCAAGAATTTTCAACAGGAACAAGACGCTAGTCGTCTCGAACCACCGATAGAGAACATATCATGAGCAAAATAAAATCGCACATTGACACTCTCGCCTGGAGTCCATCAGAGAAGTGCATAGATAAGTCACCATAACGCTTCCATAGAAAACGGAAGCAGTTTGGAACGGGCGCCTAAGATTGATCCTTAAACCATAAATACTGCTTTGAGTTAAGTTGATGAACAACTGGTTGGCCTTCATCTCTAGCTTAATCAGCACCGCAAAGACACTATTTGAAAGGTGCGCTAGAAGGTCAACCGATGATAAGCAAACATGTCCCTTGTTACCTCTTTTGTATTACAGGATGAATGAAACTGGTTATCCTTTGATGTCAACTGAAATGCCGGTCAAAGGACGTAAGATGGCGAGTATTATTGCACGTCACAATTCAAAGCCAATAACCGCACCATTTCCTCAGTATGATGACAGTGAGGCATGAACGGGATGTGGATCATTAATATGCAATCTAGATAACAGGCATCTCTTCGGAATAGTGTCAGTTAGTTGAGGCACTCAAACAGAAAATAGCGTAGACCAAAGACTTGTATCTCATTTGGCTGCAGTCACTAACTAGCACTGAATCGCGAGATGAGGAAGAAATGCGAAGCCCACTGAGCTTGGTTACCTTTTTGAGTTAACATGGTCACGTTGTCGCCACCAAAAAAGGGAAGTCATGACTACGTGAGCTGAGAGCCAACTAGAGTTGACATACCAATCAGACCGACAGCGCAATAAACCGAATGTGGATGGTTCTTAATTCATAATTTCCACGACAGACTTATCTCTCTCGTTT
>LUCM01002838.1:17777-41401 GCA_008360955.1 Fasciolopsis buskii | reverse complement strand
ATATATATATATATATATATATATATATATATATATATATATATATATATATATATATATATATCCATTATTCGCACTGGATGTATTATTTCGTGTACCGTAATTTTCCTGCCTTTGATACGTCGTGAATTCGAAGGGTTTTTTTGGAAAACGTCAATAATGCCACCCAAAACTTGTCTTCCGTCGGATTCTGAAGCCGCAATGAACAAATTCGCCCCCGGTGGATAGAATATGGCAGACTTGAGCCAACAACCGCATGTGAGAAATCTATCGTATATACCGTGGAGCCGAAACAGCGCCGATATGACAGTGTCTGCGAAGGCAAACCACGGTCGGGAGATATGTGCGGCTTGACAGCGAAGAATTTCTAAGGTGCGAACTGAGTGGAAACACACAAATCTCGTGTGTGATAAAACAAACGCAACCAAACAGATCATACCGAGCATCAAAACCGATCGCAGAGAAAATGGTCTGAAAGTGATCGATTTTCACCGAACGACGAATGCCACCACAGTTTGGTCCCGGATCTTAAACGTTTAGCTGCGGTCATTGAGATACCTACTCGCACAGACTTACGTGAATTACTTTCTATTCTTAGTAGTCAGCAGTACTACGTTCTGTTTATTCACAATTTCTCTCAGCAAACTGATTATCTCTTTGATATTTTGTTAACTGATTCCTTTGGAATCTGCTTCATGAAAAAACTCTTCTGGCATTGCTATTTCACCTGCTGTCTGTTGTTTTCAAACCGTTTTCTCCCAACGGCCATTCAGTTCTTATCACGGATGTATCAATGGCTGATATAGATGCCATTGAACATCAATGTGAAAGACCAGTCATCTGTATTTCCAAGATACTTGCGAAATCCTAGATAGGTTACTGAAAATCTCCTCGTGAAGCCTTAACAGCGTGCTGGGCTGTCAAACGGTTAGGCAGATGTATGTTTAGTCCAAAATTTATGATTGTCCTCCCAGTCACTGTTTACGTGCTGGTAGCCGAAGTTAGACGTCAACGTTGTGCGTATTACAAATAACTCTGAAAACTGTCTATGCAAGGTTCATTTCAAACCATCAAAACGATTTCTCTAGCCGGCATCATGTGAGGCGTAGCAAATTGTGCACGTTGATTTGTGTGGACAATTTTCGGTAAGTATTACGACTTTGCCATTGTTGGTGTATTTTTACGTTGGCCCTTAGATGAACCTGGCTTATTCCCCAGAGCAAAATTCACTCATGCGGTGTTAAGGAAAAAATCCCGTTTGTGTTAGTAACGGACAACCTTACTCATTTCTCCTTGGATCAGTGGCTGGCCTGTCTTGGTTGCAAACATACATGCATTGCTCTTTGCTATCCACAATCTAACGGTCTTGTTGGAAACTTTGTTCTAACACTTTTAAATGCAGTTCATTCTATTAACCCTCATTTACTTCTCAGATTTGATCGTTGTGTTGAAATTTTGCCTATGCAATATTGTAATGTTGCACACGCAACTACGGGTAAAATTCCTTCATAACTGTCCAAATCCAGTAGTATTAAAGCCGCTTTTGAACGCATGTTAGTTACGTTAGGGGCATCGATAATCTGCCAGCAAATGAAATTGTTACTTCGAACAACGGAAACCGAGTGGTTGCCATCCTATATCTGGATGATCTTTCTAGTCGCAGTCGCCATGTTGACCAGGTGCAGCTCGGTGGTGGTCATTCTGAAGTCAAATCGGCTGTTGTGATTTAGATGAGACCTGGAAAAGTACCAAAAAAGACAGTAGAACGAACCTTTGAAAGAATTCTTGAGTTAGTGGCAAGGAATAAAGAACACCTTACTTCAATTCAGTGTACACCGGATGATGTCAGTAACTGATCTGCCAGCTAATAACTTACAGCGCATTAGTTGTTCAACTGCGATTCTGTAAACTCACGTGGTTTCATGATTATTCAATGTTACATCCATTCACCCATTTGTTACGATTTTCCACCCCCTGTTTATGCTGCGCGGGAATTCGTCATTTCAGTTACTGCTACATCGCATTCGTGGAAATGAGACTTTAGAAAACACGGTGGCAAACAAGCTTGTTTTCGGTGCTTCACAACTGGCAATAATACAGCACATTTTATAGGATAGGATGACCGAAGAACAATGGTAATACCAAGTAATCGGAGTTCGGAACGATGTGTCGACATGGATCTTGCGTAATTAGTGTTGTGTCAGATGATGGGCTGATAATTGTTGTACCGGTTTTAGTGGGTAACTGGTTGCCTAACCCTATCTTGTGTCGATGGCCGGAGTTGACTGAGAGTTCTTACGTGTTGTGTCTGCGGTTCGTTCAGGTGGATCGCAATCGCTTTGGCCGTGGACAAGAGTTTACTTCTAACATTCTTCGTTAGTCTTCCGCGTTGATTTGATGATCCGATTCTATTAGGTTTATGGTGATTGCCGTTTGCCTATTCTTTATCGTTTCTTTGTTCCGCCGGCTCGGAACAAAGACAATCTTCTTGTGGTTCGACCTACATAATTTGCCCCACAAGTGCAAGTGAATTGGTACATAAGGCGAGAGTTTGAATCCATAGGCAATCTGTCTTTCGTCTGTAAAAGAGAAACTAGTTGAGATGTGAACAAAATACGCAGTTTAGCAGCGAAATATAAATTTCTTATTGCTACTTGAAGCCATCTACTTAACATGATTGCTAAGATGTCGCTTCCTAAAAGTACGAATAGGTATATAGTTTAAAGAGTGGGTTTATTTCTGTTGACTTTTATACTTTTGTCCACGAAACATTCAGGGTACCCGTTCAGCAAAAACGTTTGTTTCATCCTTATGAGTTCACCTTTAATTTTGTCTGCAGTACATATCATGAGAGCTTTGTGTGTTAAACACTGGATTAGGTTTCGTTTTTAATTTGTTGGGACAAAACTTTGTTAGTGTACATATTATTCCGTATGCGTTTTCTTGTGGTAGACTTGCCGTTCACGTGAGCCATCTTGACGATGTGACAAGAATATATCTAAAAATAGCAGACCGTCTGGGGTTTCCATTTCTAAAGTTAATTCTGTCTTTATGAGCTTGATTAAAGTCATCGGGATCTAAGGTGAATTCGGATGTGCATATTATGTCGTCCATATATAGCTTGGAGAAAGTCATTTTGTTGTTTTGTTCAAATTGTGAACTGTTTTCCAGGTTTTCCAAGGTTTGGCCTAAAAGGGATGCCATTACTGTTCCGTATTTTTGTCGGTCTCTACATCCAGCAAATCGGAACTGGATGTGGAGGAGCAGTTTCAATTAATCTACCGGTAATCTAACAGGTGTTTCTGAATTTTCAACGTAATTTTCTGTACTCAGTCGTTTCTTTTAGTGGCACAGTGTAACTCAGTGTACATACATCGAGGGAGTACATCTGCCTGTCAGAAATATTTATCGTTTCAATCAAATCTGCAAAATAAATCTTGCAATTTGTTTTCTGGTTGGTTTCGGTAGTCCCAGCTAGCCGTTTTGCCATCTCGTGTTATGGCGAATCGCTCATGTTTAGAATTGGACGCACTGGCATCCCATTACTGTGTAATTTATGTAGGCCGTGAAGCCGTGAAGCCGTGGTATTTTGGAACGAGCTGGCCGGATTCTTTCAATCATAGTGGAACTGATTATCCCGTCATATTTTAGTCGTCTGGTTGTTTTGCGTGCCGACTTTTCTATGGTGTCTTGTCCTTCTCTCCTTCATTCTTAGTGAACTTAGACTCATCGCTGAGTAGTGCGATTATTTTGTTAATGTATTCCTGCCTGTTAATAATGACTATTCCGCTACCTTTGTCAGGTATTGTGAACACGTTTTCTTTCTTTAGCAGTTTTTTAATTTCTCAGATGTTCTTTAGAGAGTCGGTCACACATAAACCAAAAACTCCATCCATTCTTTATCAGTGAGAAGTCGAAGTGCTTCTGACATTGGTGATTTCTGATCAGTTAGTGACTTAACGTGACTATTCTAGGAATCACGTTCGCCAAGTGCTCGTCTCGTGACTTTTGTATGGTTTCGACAGAAAATGGTCCAATAACGTTTTTGAAAATTCTGATGGATGACGCATGCAGTCAGTAAGCAAACCTTTGTCTTTGCTATGGCCAATTGCGTGAGGAACTTAATATACTTGTGGCGATCTTGCAGCACGCTTGGGTTCTTGACTTGCTTCAGA
This sequence comes from Fasciolopsis buskii, assembly GCA_008360955.1. Taxonomy (NCBI): domain Eukaryota; kingdom Metazoa; phylum Platyhelminthes; class Trematoda; order Plagiorchiida; family Fasciolidae; genus Fasciolopsis; species Fasciolopsis buskii. The sequence goes on along the minus strand of LUCM01002838.1, from coordinate 37,226 downwards.
TAATTGGAAATTCCCGAATGAGGCGTTAGGAAACGCGGTAGCAAACAAGCTCGATTTAGAATGTCGTACTCATGACCGCCTTGTTGCTAACGGTCCATGTTTCTGTGGCACTTCTGTTTGTTCGAATTGTACATTTTTGATTGGGGTGTTTATGAACTCCAAAAAAAACACCCCTGCTAGCTCAAAGTTAGTCAAAGCGACGTCAAAAATGATCCATTGCCCACAGTTTGCCAACATCTAACTCGTAAGCTTGTAGCAGTTGTATAGTCATTTTTCTTTAGTCTATACATCAATATCTTGTACGTGAAGTTTTGTAGTTTTACGAAATGAATAAAGACCTTTCTGCGCAACGACCTGGGTTATGGCGGCTGGCACTAGGTTTGCGTTGGTATTGTAATCAATTACTGCCGTTCAGTGGATTAGACCACTGCTTCAGTCTTGAGCTGGATTAGGACAAAACATGCACGAAAACAGCCAAATTGGACGGAAAGACAAGAAATTACGTTTGGGCTTGACTGGATAGTTGGGTGTCTCTAAATCTGCGCTGGTCATATTGACTGTAGCCAATGATTTTGGTGAATTTTCCTTGGCATCGACCCTAACATTCACTACCAGAAATTCTTACCGTGCATCCGCATGAGCCAACACAAGTTGTTTGGTAGAAGGAAAAATGCAAGCACTAGCGCCCGAAGATTCCAAATGACTGCAATAAAAATCCTTGAAGTTGATAGCACAGGGAAATATCATTAAGCAACAGTTGCTGCTGGATGACGTCCCAGAGAAGCGGTTTCCATGTTTTCTGCAGAATTACATGTCTTTCCGTTTTCATATTTCATTTTTATATTTTTCTATCATGTCATCTGTTATACCGAAATGCGTTTGTATACATGCATATATATGTTTATAAACATACATGAATTAACCTAACCGCACTTTAAGACGGACTGCATGAAACGTTCAATACAAATGACGATCGCCCTTCTTTAAACGGACATCGTACCCCTACAGTGACGTACGTCTCTTGCGGACTGTATCTGCTTCTTCGCTCTCTTTCCTGAACATGATGTGTAGTAGCAGCCTTGTTCTGTTTGTGCTCGATTTGATCCAAAACAGTGAAACGAATTAGCGCTCCTAATCTATAACTGTCATACATTTTTCTCCAGGCCAACGGAATCTTTCCGTGTGCTATTTCCTGGTTTATCTTGCCGAGGAACAAAATGTTCGACATTCGCAGCAGTACTTCACATGTCCAATTACCGTATATCTCCGGACAAGCTGAGCGAAAATTACGCCTGGTTTCTTGTGAGTTAATAAATCATTTGTTCAAAATAGGTTAAATTTGTTGAAATGGCTTACTTTGTCCACAAGGATATTACATTCGGTCGAATCAGGCTCAGATAACACTAAAATCTGTATCCCGGGAACCGCGCAGCTAACGCTTAGACTACAAAAGTTATCCCTGTGCAAGAGCTGTGACAACCGACAACCATCGTCAACACACTCATCCTCATCACCATTATAATTATTATTATCATCATTCAGCGTTAAACAGCAAGACAAGCCTCCATGACTACTGCCTTTTCCCCAGAGTTACACGTTTATATAAAAAGAGTGAATATCCAAGGGGAACAGGGATTCGACCTACACAGGCGGAAAAAGGTTAGAATGCGGTGGTAGCCAACATACCGAACGCAGTCTAACTTTACCAACGGACACCTTCAATCATTCTGATTTGATAGAAAATGAGAACGCGATCGTCACTGTTCGCGGTTCACTATCATGTCCTTCAGTGTCTCCGGACCCCAACCACGAAGGCGTGAGACACCTACTTTACCTAATCTTCGTTGTAGCATGTTTCATTTCCGTGGTTTGGCCACGTCTCTGTTGGCCTACCGCATGGCTTTCTGCCATTCGTGGGAGACGAAACAAATATATGGGCACGATTATGGTAGAGACGAGAGTGTTTCGTGTGGATCATACGCGCAAACACGTACCAGCTAGTTCTACTATTTTCATGCGCTGAACCAAACTGTCTCAAAAAGTGGCACCAATACTATGGTCCTAACCTCAATTATAACTCATCCCCGTCACTCAATCCAATATCAACATACTACGTTAAACATTCGATGGTCGAAACTCCAACCGTAACGAAATTACGACAACCACAAGAATACTCCATGTCTTTCGCAACCGTAACAACAAACTAAAGCCCGCGCTCGCACAGTACGCACGACCGTTCAACTTCAGTGAAATATCAGGCCGTACGAACCTGGGGTACTTCATCGTGGTCACCCCATACGCAGTTCCTACCTTTCTTACTCCAGCAGCTGCCAGGTGAATAAACGAGCCAACACACGTTATTAACTTCGCATCGAGTACCGAATTCGCGTTGTGGTTAGAACCAATCCTGTAAAATTACGGCCACATCTCTTTTGGTACAAATCAAACGTCGAATGGAACTGCAGCTCTCGCGAGTCTGTCTGGTTTGCGGTGTGCATGCTTCGTTGACTCGAACACGTACACGAGGTCGTCTGTGCAGCTAGGTCAAACACTGCTTCTGCTTGCTAGCTTCACGCCTACATAGAGAAAACCTCCCAAAGCATCCTCCATACTTTGTCCATGGCGAATTTAAACCAGAATGAGAGTGACCCATGTCAACATCAGTAATCCGTTTTCGAATGAACTTAGTTACTGATCCCCAATAGCCTTTACGCGACTACAGTTACCCGCAGTAACAATCATGAGTATAAGGTTGGACCGAAACTTTCTGGCACAACATCTGGTGGACAACACGACGAATAAGCGTGTTCCGATCCATGCTTGAATGCGACTTTACAGCCAGAGAGCCAGCGGCGAAGCCTCGCTGTGTGTTTGGCAAGGGTTTCCCAGCAAATCGGGAAATCTGAATATTGGTCGATGCAACCTCAACCTATACGAAATCGGCTGCTGTCGCAGATATTCCTTCGTCGAAATCCCCGGTGTTTCAAACCGGTTCAGCATTATCGACAGCTAACACTTGATACTATCCGGGAATCAAACAATCCCACGATGATTGCTACATCCGTCGTGTTACCCTCTTGAAGATGGGCGTAAATCATGCTCACAGCCGATCAGCTTACGGAATTAGCTCCTCGTACTCCAGAGATATCATGAAAGCAGAGCGGTATTGATTTCACCCAGCTGCGTCCCACATCAGGCTTGAAGAAACTGGGGAAGCTCTTCAGGACGGCGTGCTTTTCCCCTCATTCAGAAGCCAGAATATTCGACCTGCACTTCCTTCCGTAGGGCGATTCAAGTTACACCCTCACAGGATTCAGCTGCACGATGTCGGTGACTAATAGCGTTACGCATAGTGGCAGCTAAACTTGATCCTTGAAATTGCTGCCCTAACGGTTCTACACTTGTGTTGTCCTACATGGGGTGAGCTCTCCACCCCATTTCCATACCACACGACTTCACTAGATAGTTCACATCCACACGTCGCTTATAGACTTAAACCAGTCTTTTGCTGTACCTCAACCAGACCCGATTCTCCATCTCTTCAGCTACACTAAACCACCATGTCCTACGTATCGTAACTAGACGCCGGCAACTGTCGACGCACCTTAATACACCTCTTTGCAGTTAGGAGCTGGCCGATTTGCCCATCAGACCATCGAACTTATGAATCAAATAATCTTTGATGAAACTAGATCTAAGACCACAGGCGATAATCTGCTGCAGATCATCGGCTGCTTGATTTAACCACACTGCTCATCTACATTGCTACTCGTCGAAGTTCGTAGTTATTCTTGATAGATTCCTACATAGTCTGTGTGCGATCAGCAGGACGAATCAGACAAACGTTCGCCAAAGCCAATCGTTTGTGGCTTACCGTCACTGGGCCGTTGGACTTGCAGCCAAAAACCGCATAAAATAAAGCATGGTCGGATTCCGACGGCGTGTCCAGTACGTCTCACGTTCTGACCGAACCGCGCCAACGTTAGTTTTCTGCATATGCCGATTGATATACCTCAGAACCTGTCGAGTTGGAACGAGTCCGATGGTTTGCCACGCACTATGTTGGAAATCCGTACTAGATAGGAATAGGTTATTGTCTGTACAAAAGTGAAGAATCTTTTCCCCGTTATCTGTTTGCTGAGCAGGCAAGGCGCAGCGTCCAACTAAACAGGATTCCGATACACTCAGCTTTCCGACTTGTGCATTTAAAACATTTGCCACCACGACAGTGTCAGAACGTTTGCTCTTCCGAACAAGAGTGACGATGTCATCGTAATGCTCGTCTTTCTTCATGTCATTGCTGCAGTTTGTTGGAGCGTATGCCGAGGTAGCAAATAGACTGCGCTAAACACATCTACTCTTCCGGATGCCGACTGATTCATGCAGTCTCAAGGCGTACACGCGACCGTTGATTAGGTTCCATTCTAGAAGGGCTGCTCCAGCCTTTTCACTCAATATTATCCCTTCACCGATTTGGCCACGCACTAGTTAGGTTTTGTTCTGAAAACTGGAACCGGTGACTGCAAAATGCGACATCACTTACTGTACGCACAAGTCTATACAATACAGTGTCTTCACTGGTGGCCCTGTATACAACGTGACATGTCATCCAGCTCCGATGGCTCATGAAGTTTCTGTTATGTCCGTTTAGTTGCAAGAACACTGTTTTAAGCATTTTCACACGCCATGGAAACAACGTACCTTCTGCAGATGCATCAACTACAGCTATGCAAATAATACACAATGACCTTTTGCTGTGACGGTTGAAAACTGTCGTGGCACCTGAGGAAGGTAACTCCCAGATATCCCCAGATAACGATCATAGTAGTCTCCCTGTAGCTATCGAAATATACTCGTTAGTGGTCTTTGGTACATCAAGAAATCAATGGAATTTTAGTTTTGGATTTTGCATCCAATGGGTGGGGCATACGACCGCTCATCAGTTTCTCAATAAGTGACAGGAAAGAGGTCGGCCGTGATGCAAAACCGTAACCATCTACCAACAAACTATTCATAACTGCAAGGGAATCTTCCAGAAACTATATCATGCGGAACGTCCACAAGAAGTTGGTCACAAACGAAAACACTAACTTTTCATGAGGGCCAACTATAAAAAAAGGAGTAAAACAGTCGCACCTCGCGATAAGACGTCGGTGAACCATTGCATCGTACATCGTGCACCACGCATTTTTTGATGAAAGCGGATGGCTAGTGGCAGATATACTTGTAAATGTGACGACGTTACCGGTTTAATGAGAAAATGTTCCATCCATTTGCAAACACGGTATTAAACTCTTGCGTCAACGGTAACTGCATGCGTATTTCGTACCGGTACTACACTGTTCGGGGAATTCGTAGCTGACACCATGTTGCCCGACTGAAATGTCTTACTCCCAGTCGCGCGTCGTCAAATGTGGCCAAACAATGCAGCACCTCTTAAAAGTGGATTCGTTCAGTGTTACTGCTCCCTTAGCAACCGGAAGGCGCTGTCATTTTTCTCTCTGATGCATCGCTACGGAAAACGAAACACAACTACTGCAACCCTAGCACCCAGAGAGACGCCTTATGTGCTTGATCATAGCCCAAGCTAGTATATCTGCTATGAAACTTGCAAGTGTAATACGGACATCTGCCTCTTCAGAGAATGGAAATTCCTAGCGTGAGGGACATTTTTAGTTCCTCAATTAGCACAGTGAAATACTTCCCAAATTCATGGTTTACTCATTTTACAATACGGTTCAACTGCAAACGCGGATGACACATCCCAAAGAAGCCCAGAGTCGTTACAAGAATCAACGAAACATAGTCTGATTATGTAGAGCTGACTGCTTATTTATTCCGAGATTCATCAGCAGCAGAGTCAATAATACGCTGTGTACACCTGTTCAAATCGAAGGATACATGTTTCCCCTTGTCTGTCTGTAATGTGCAGACTTGCAATTAGTAGACAGAATTCGGTCAGTCATGGTAACGTGCGGATACGAATTACCAGTAAGTACTGACTTGGCTTCGACCGAATGTACGCGAATGAAGTCAACAAAAAGACCACAGCAGAATGAAAACAAGTCCGAGTTCTGTTTACAACTCATGGATTTGTATACAAAGTTGGACATTTTCCAATTGGTAGAAGACTTTCCGTCCAATCGTCTTCGGGGAATGCATAGATTTCACGACCGCTTATCGTTACGGCTCCCATCAGTTGCCTATCCACGCAAGCCAACATGAAGCTGTATCAGACTGCATCATTTAACTTCCGCTCTCATTCTATTGTTAATCAACCGTGCCACTTCAATCAACGTTCGCGAATCGATGGGCTATTCAGGATGAATACAGAGAAATAGTTGCAGCATGGCTTTAACCGTGCTTATTGTTTTCACTTACAGTGAACCTCCGCTACTTAGTTTATCAATTCCTTTGATGAATGTAATGCAACAAGAAAATTAACAGTTTTTCCAACGTGACGTGACCAACCGTTTTTTTTTCCGACGGCTCAGCTCAGGATCCTGAATTGCTCTGCTCTCATTCATTTCTGTTTCGACTATAACACCGTCCAAATTTGTCCACAAAAGCTGACAGGTGTGTCTGGTGTTCAGTTACTCAACAGACTAAGTAAAGACAGGGCATTTATAGGATCCTACAGTGCAGTGAATGCCACAGGATTCTAGTCCATTCGATATCATTTAACTCAAAAGTATAATGCTCTTGTTTGCCGCAGCAATTCACCAAACGAAGTTGGATGGCTGTAAACCGTACACCACCATCTCCGATGAGCCCACTGCTTTATTTCGGAGTCTTCGAACAATTGTCTGAGTGACTACGATCGATCAAAAGTCCCAGTTTCAACCCCTGAATAATCAGGCTTCATAACTTTCGGTGTGGAGATTCAACCACAAATAATTTATTTTGATATGTTCAGTACGTCATTTCTGATCAGTGTGGTTTGGCTACACAAAATGAACATAACAGGTATTTGCAGCAGCTTAGTGATGTTGTAGCGGCTCTCCTTAACACCAAAATCAAAGTTATGTTTAGACGGATAGCCACGGTTGCGTCCGTTTCCACATCCTTAACCAAATCAACCAGGAGTCCCAGCATCAATAAGACATTTAGTTTCACCACTAGCCTTCATCAGCTATCTCCGATCATGTCAACTGCTTCAAAACTTAAAAGCCTCAACACGTATAACAGTCAGGTATTTCCACTATCAGATGCCTAACACACTTGGGTGATTTTCACCGGCCATCCCACATCATGCATCGCAGGTTACTTAGAACCACCACCGGCGGTAACTCATACATAAAGCAATTAGATTAGACGGTACTTAACAATTAGTCGACTGATGCTATCAGGTCGCGGCTCACCGCCATTCTTGGGAGACGTGGCGCACCGTTGGTCAACTAGCATCAGTAGCTAGTTTGGGACCAGTTTTCAATCCGTTTCGGTCACCAATAAAGGACCAACCACCACATTGCCTTCGACTTCTCTCATTCAGCCGTGGGAACAAGTATGTCACTTTTGGAGGAATCGGCCCACTAAAACGACGCCGATGACAAACGGATAACATTGTTATTACTAGCAATACTTTGGTAAAACAGTGAAGAATCAATTAGTGAAAAGTACAGAAAAAAGCAATATCCAAAACGAATGGCTACTTACATGGTTTGGACGAATGTCGACAGTGTAATAGTCGAAAGAGGGAAAACAATCCGCGAAACAAGATCTATCTCGTGTGGCACACACACGGATACATCCGTATTCTGGTAGATTTGCACACTGGCTTAAGCTACCTAAGTTTATCACATTTATCATAGGTTGGTTTTCGATGCCAACGGCCGTATTAGGAGTGCAACCTACCAAAGAAGCAAGGTTTTCGAGGTGGTTTTTGTTTGAAGTCGGAGTTCTGAATACCGCCGGTATTTGTTCTGCATACTCAAATTTATTGGTGTTCCTTTGGAAATTTCGTGGACAACCAGACTAACTTTTGACGACTCGTTCATTCTTACTATGCAGAATAGTAAGATTTTCGTTTGCGGCAGCATTCACATGTTGAAACCTTCCGCATACAATAAAAGCTGAATGGAATGTGAATTTCTCGAAAAATAAAAGCTTCTGATATAGTTTAGATTTATTGATACCAGCTATAAGACAATCTCATGATTGAATTTCCGGCTGCCCACCAAAATTACAATTTGCTGCCTGAGTTTGCTGTCGTAGTATACAATACAACTACAAAATTCAGACTACAAAATGGTTCATGTGCAACCCAGAATATCTCAGTTAGATTTCCGCATCAAGTTGTGGAAGTGAACTTTCTCAGCTGACTGAAAACTTACAGGACAAACGTGTGCCAACAACAGAGATTTTAATGTTATATTTCAGAAACATGCTAGTCTTCGGCTAAGCAAGATTCCTGATCAGTTCGCAAGCTTCCTTCCTCAAAAATGACAGAGAAAATGAGGTCTTTTTAGTGTCTTTGACGTTTTCATTAGTAGCGCACCATATTTCAAAGCCCTCTGGGTAGTCTTCTGTTTGGCGAAATGAAGAATTAGCAACCAAATGTTCAAGAGCAAAACTTTGCATTGTGAGGTTCCTTTCAAACGTGACGCTAATGTTGCACTGAAAATTTTTGACGAGCAGACGAATTTTCACTAATTAAGCCCGAATCGACATATAGCCTCCAAACCGAACACGTTAGCAGAGGATGAATCCTATTCGCAGTACCTTGAAGTCTAGGTTAACCACAGCACAAAGGGCATTTGCGTGCAGCACCAATCAGTTCAATTACAGTCGGTACAACCAACTGATAGTAGATATTAGCAGTATGGACTGATCTGTCCCACTAACTGTTGTACGGCAGGCCATTCCCGAAGTGAACCCTGAACACACTAACACCATTGTCAAGGGCCACATTACCAATTCTAGGTACACGCACAATTCCTCTGGCAGAAGCACATGGGAAATGCTTCAAATATGGCATCCTGGTAACCGAATCCGGTCCCCAATTTCTGGCCTCAAGTTCATGAATTAGTTTGCGCGATTCTATCTCTTCTTTCTGGGGTTATAAGGCTCTGCGATTTGATATGATTTATTTAAACGCAAAAGGGAGAACGGAGATTATACCGATTAAGGTTGAATTCCACAGTGATCCCATTTTTTGAGGCTTCGCATATTATCCTATGGTTTACGTGAGCCAGTTATGAATCATTTGAAGTCCTTGGTTTCTACGGTTTATTTGAAACCAATGGACTCGCCAAAATCGGCTACACTGATTATTAATCCTCTTAAAGCTGATGGTAAAACACTGAGAATCTGTGCTGACTATTGTCTGACTTTAAATTCAAAGCTTCGCCAATATCAATACACCGCAGAGAAACCTGATGATATACCGCCTGAATTCAATGTGATCTGTTGGTTTCCTAAGCCTGATATACGGGAAGAATGAATACAGATTTACATGAAATAATTCACCATGTGATATCATCACTCAACTCACCATAAAGAAACCATGGAAGCACTGTACAGCTGTTTCATCCTTGTTAGGAATCATCAGCAGTGCATATCCACTGCGCCCGAACTGGGACGCGAACCCGGGGCGAACGGTTCTGAGTCGAACGTCTTAGCCATTACGCTACCGGGCAGGCTCTGAACGGTTTGTTCAACTTCACCACATGATGTTGCACCTATCCGTCACTGTCCGCTAGTTCAAGCGATCGATCCCTACTGATAGATGACTTCTCTGCAAGTAGCCTAAATATGACGAAGGCTTTGGATATGACCTACAGAGCTTAATTACTTGGTACGCGTCCCAGTTCGGGCGCGGTGGATACGCACTGCTGATGATTCCTAACAAGAATGAAACAGCTGTACAGTGCTTCCATGGTTTCTTTATGGTGAATTGAGCGATGATATCACATGGTGAATTATTTCTTGTAAACATTCAATCTCCTACTACTAATGAATACAGATTTCCTTGCTCACAGACTGCTCAGCGTTGCCCACTATTAACGTTGCTTTTGATGTGTATTCTTAAAAGCGGTTACTTTTGTGTAGTGTTTCAGCCGCAGTTATTCAGTCGATGGAAAGTTCAACCTTCCAAAGTCTGGATGATGCTGGGATTTATGAAGGCGATATATTAGTTCATGAATGTCTTATATTCTCTCCAGTCAACAATGACGATTTTTTATGCTCGGTTGTTTCTGAAACGTTATCAGCCCTGCACAATCGATCGTCAGAAATCATCACTTTGACGTGGTTTTCGCAACATTTTGGCCTTTTTTTATTCCCATGGCTTATGTGCAACCGTTCGTCTACACAATCTTTTATTCATTGGTCGAAATTCCGTATGTGGTTTCAGACACTTTGCAATCACTTATTGCCTCCTTGTGCATTCTGTGTCTGCCTACTTGTTCGTCTACGCTCCATGGACTGCGTCCATACCTGTCCAATGGTCACCTTCGTGGGGGTCCCAAAAATGCATTTCCCACTCAATAAATCCACTTTCTAGGCCACACCAGGCAGCGCTTCCTATCTCCTGTACGTTTCACCCAAATCCCTGCTCTTATGACCCATTTCTACTGCCTTAAATCGATCTCCGATTAGCACAAAAGCGCATATTTGGCTTTTCGAAGGCACCTTAGTAACCCACCCTAGCTGACATATTACTCGGTTCAAGAAAGGTGATAAATGGATAAACACCCTCGGCTTTAGGTTAACCGGACATGCTCGTCGCTCGATTAACCGTGCTCTGTTTCGTCTCCGGATTGAGTGTGGTAGGGACTGGGGATGTGACGTGCAAAACGCAATGTCCGTGAAGGTTACTGGAATTTTGCGCTGCGAAATCATATAAAGCCGAATCAAGGGCCGGGCATAGTTACCTCGCAGTTTGCCGTTAACCCATAAAGTCGTTTCCGTTCTCAGCAGGTCAATTTCGAAAACCCCACTGTAGTAGTCTACGGCCACCGAGTAACTGTCCGTCCTATGTTGTTAGTTCATGTCAATCAAAGAAAAATTCTGCCGACAGAGTTCAACTATCCACCGGGTAGTCTTGATCTACTACAAATGAGAAAGAATGGCAAGTTACAGTTCTAGTTTTTCCATTTTCTCATTGTTGTGTGTATGTGTGAAAGGGTGAAGACTAAGAATATAGGTTGGAAGGGTCCGATTCTCATCCGTAACCCAGTCTATAGTGGATTCGATAGATTTTTGGGGTGCCAAGTGGGCCTGCTCCCTGTACAGAGACACCAAACCGTCAAACAAAGAAATAGTGAATATAGATTATCTAGAGCGTCTTAAGGAATTGCAGAGTAACAAAAAGGTTATTTTGTTACGGGCAGACAAACGTACAGGACTCGGAATTCCCGACAAAAAGGACTTATTAGAAAAACGAAGTCATTACTAGGCCACCCGTCGAAATTCACGTTTAACTCAACGGAAGAAAATCAAACGATGGAAACAGATAGAACGATTTCCAAGAAATGCGATTATTGAAACAGAAGGAAATAATGGAGGCAACTAAATTTGGACGGATGCGAACAAGCGGGACGATTATTCCGGGGCTAAAGATGTTGCCTAAGGTACAAAAGAAAGGAGTGCTTTTGGAGACCTATCCTCTATATGTATACCTTGCCTTATCACATGTTAGTGAATGGTTAACTGGGTTGCTGGAGCCGGTGAGGTTAGCAGTCTCAAAAAACAATTATGGGACACCATGGATTTCGTGGAATGCGTCAGAAAGTTAGAGCTTCTAGGGAATCGAATTTTGTCACTTTATGTTATCTCATTGTTCACAGACGTACCGATCAGTGGAGCAATCGCTTGCCTGCGTGAATGCATTCTTGAGAACAGTATCGACGCAGGTGTCCCGTGGATGAACTGAGGCAGCTTCTTTTTACGTGCACACAAAATGTCCAATTCAAATTAACCGGGAATGATTATCGTCACAAAGATGGGTAGCGACGGGACTGCCTCCGGGGCCTCTATTCGCCGACGTCTCTGTGGCAAACCTAGAAAATACCTTATTACAGCCAATAATAGGACAGTTTGCACTCTACTGATGTTACGTCGACGATATTATTTTCGTGGTAGACGTGGATGTCGATATCGCACACGCTGCACATATTCAACCAGGCCCATCGGAATGTCCAATTCACATTTGAAAAAGAAAGAAAACGACAGAATAGCATACTTGGATGTTTGTCTAAATCGTCAAGTGGATGGCTTCCCCTCAGTCCTTACACGGGGAAGCTGCGTGAAACGGCCAGTTTGTTCAATTAAGCAGTTTCGTGCCGCTTAAATTAAAACGGAACCTAATACGTTGCCTAATCAACAGGGCACGAAAACTCGGTACTGAAGGTACCATACAGTAGGAGGTTCCTTTCCTATGGGAGTTAGTTCGGCAGGACACCAATTCTGAATGTTTCACTGAAAAAACCCGAGGACAGTCTGAAGGAAGACAGGAAAGCAACTGTGGAAACAAAAACCGTTTGCATCAATTTCCTCTTTAATGGTTGCATATCAGCGTACTTCATCTATCACAGATTGTCCGGTGCTGTCGATAAGACGTTCCACGCAGCAAAACTGCAAATAATGTTTACATTAAAGTCACTTGTGCAATCACGCCTAAAAGATAGTGTGCGGATTCTATGGCCTCATTCTGTGTATACTCATTCATCTCGTACGGTGGGTCAGCTTAAACTGGTCGTACATCCATAAAGTTATCCGAATGGGTTCGTGAGCACCACCCGGCTTGGTTAAACACAGGACCAATTGAAATTATCACCAATGCTGTATATTCACATATGGTTGATTCCAGCCACTTAGTGAATGTTACCGAAGCTTTCAGAATAGTCTACGAAGTCCGGAATAGGCTATCAAGACTGGTGAGCTCCCGGGCCTTGTCTACAAGTGAGGCTGTTTGCATTCGTCTCCATGACAAGCCGTTGTGTGCCCAAAAGCAGTCCGTGCAATCATTGAAGCTTCCCTGGCACAATCGACACCCAGAAAATTTATTGAATCCATTGCAGACCCGGGTCTTGGGTATGAATTACATTCCTCCAACCTATAGTTTCGACTGTTACCCTATTCACACACGCACAACAGGGAACTTACTTTGACTACTAGAAAGTATTTTTCTATGAAACATGGGGTACTTAGTGGTGGTAAGTAGAATCGTGCCGTTTTCGCGAAAGGGACAGATTTCGTTTGTGGCGTCTACTGAGGAATTGTACGATGTTTTCGGGGGTATGCAAAAAACGCGGAGGAAGAAACGTTTGGTGTCATGAAACTTACTGACGGGCTTCTCTGGACGTCTCAGGAAAGAGGTGGGCCACAGAACATGAAAGTCTATTTCATGAACAGTGAGGAAACATTAGGGTTGACTGAATACACAGTGGAAAGTTGAATGGACTGATCGTGCACTGGACTTCCGGCCTAAAAATCACCGCTTTTGAGGTGGAGGCAGGTGGCACAATCCTCCATGTCGTGCCGGCTCACCAACGGTGAGTATCAGCCAAAACGGCCGATCTGGCCGTGTCATTCACACGAGGGTAATTTCGTATTTGTCATTCTGAATCGGTCTTCATGCTGCACGCAGGATGAGTATCCACGATTATCGCGGATAGTAATGACAGTGACCTCATTCAGGACCATAGGAATGTAAATCAGATACACTAGCTCCATCCCTATTTACTAGCGTACTCAGACTTCGTGCCGGCTACTTGACATTTACAACCCTTGCAATATTCCCAAGCTTTTGCTGAGAAATTTCTAAGCACCGCTTGCTCGTGGAAAAGTTGTTTCGTATAAAGCACCAGGACGAAGGCAATCACCGGGCGTCCTCCACCGGGTTGATTGGTTATCGATAACCAGTCTAGGAGAATTGGCTTAACCGTGATTTCAAAAAAACCATGGGCAAGGTACAAAGCGCAAGCCGGTTTGCTCACCGGCTTCCGAGACCAACAGGAACTACGGGTGCCCAGGATACGCAGCTCCATCCGAGGGGCGCGTGAAGTGAACACTGCCTCACCGGCCCAGCCGACTGCGTTGTGGGTTAGACAAATTAAAAATGGATGGACCGTTATACAATTGAAGAAAGAAGAAAAAAGGCCAATGCTGCGGGATGTTAACATTTCGCATCACTCTTTTCTCCCGTTTATGCAAAGCAGTCTGTGAATTATACAATAGCCACCTATAAACTGCAGTGAATAGGCTTTGAGATTGAACTCAGTACTACGAAAAGTTGACGTCATTTCCATGGCAAGCGCAAAATCCGTGTTAATGGCGTTTTGTTCACAGAGCTTGTTTACGCAATCAGATAATTATTGCTCTACCGAAAGCCGAAATTGTCCGTTCCCTTTTGTGTAACAAGGGTTTATAACAGTAAATGAGGTCAACTGCGTGTTTGGTTATCATCATATGTTTTGCGATTAATGACCCCGAGTCATGACAAGGACGACTAGTCCTTGTTCTGTGACGTATATTTGGTTGACCACTAGGACTGAGACAAACAACTAAAGAAGTCAGATTTAGCGACAGCAATAAACCGGATTTTAAAAAATTGACCGTCCGAGTATACCACCAGAGGAAGTAGGTGATGTAGGAAGAAGGGTAATGACAGCTGCAACCATTGATTAAATGCTTTGAATTTACTGACATACTTCTGGGAACTGATGAAGCTTTCGCTTGCTGTTCGCCAAGATCACTGGGTGCTTAATAATAAGCTGAACACAATAATGAATGGTTGCAAATATGAATTGGAGTGTGATCGGTTTTGCTTGACGTTTTAGTTTCACCTGCTCTCAAAACAAGGTAGAAGCTGGGACAAAGGGAGAGCTTTCAGGTAGACTTGTTGTTCGGAGGTTGGCCATTCATAGAAGCATGCTAGTGATGAGTATTGCCATAATGCTACCCGGCTTGCCTAAACCAAACCCCTATGTTCCTGCTGACTCAAGGACGTTGCTTTCAGCAATGCAAACAACCATCATTAACTGTGAATGATATAATATTAATAACACAGCGTTGCTGGTAGATGTGATGCGCCAACGTTTCGACTACCGTGGGTAGTCTTTCTCAAGGCAAGTTCTGTTAAACTTGATCATAAATCTCCCGTCATTTGTCACTGGTATCCGAGTCGACATTTCTTTCATCATAGGCTTAAAAAATATGCCTGATTTTCCTAAAAGTCCGTTTCCGTCATATTACACAGACATCCTCAGGTGTACTGGTTTGAAAACCACCATAAGGACAACTTAAGGACAGAAATAATGTGCACAGGTATTCTCCATACGAGCGTTATTAACCAGATGAACCAGGATACTTAGCTATAAGGGAGCGTCTCGTCTCACCACTAGTCTCTGTGGTAGTACAGAAGGGCACTCGATTATCCCTATTCCGTCCCTAAAGGAGACGTTAAAAGAGTTTGCCTTTCGTATGCTTCATGCCGATACACTAGACCTAAAATGCCACTCCAATGTAAAGTAAGTCCAAAAATAATGTTCTTGGGCACACGACACTCACAGTTAACCGAAGGATGAGTTTTCCCACAGGAGCATTCATCACTATTTTATCGCTGAGTTAAAGTAAACAAAGGCTGAATTTTTAAATGTTGGATGCAAATAATGCACGAAATTTTCAGCGGAGAATCCTGGCAATCAATATTATTTTTTGATGTTTCTTTCTTCACGTTTGTTCAATTTACTCAAAATTTCTCCGGCACTGTATCTGTAAGTTCGGAATTTATCCACGCACGGCATCGTTATACATGCAGCCGTTTGCACAGCATAATATGGGTGGTCGCGATTAATGCTGACTGGTTTATTTCACCCAAAATAATTTTCTCTTGTTTTTCCATCCCTTATACTCATGAAATTTCCTGAAGCTCATCTGCGGTACTATCCGTGTACCGTTCATGACATTTCTGCTTTCCTCCATCATAGATGGGCAGTCACAAGAGGAAAACAACCTCCATTACACTGTTTGAAATAATTGGTGACATATAATCCGCCTTCCGGATGACCGAAGCTCGACTTTACAAGACGCTAGATAATTTCTAGGTAAGGCCCTAATTCAGAAAACTACGACGGTGCACGCAAATGTCAAGGTTTGCTGTAACAACCGAGTAAAATTTCATCAACGGAAGCCACGTAACGTATAGAAAGACTTCGAAGACGATAAATGTTGTCCCTTGGAAAGTCAAGCAAGTCCGGTATTGAGCGGTGATTTTCATTTCTTAGTCATGCCATTCTACACTAATTCGTTAGTGGACAGATACACAACTGATTACGAGCGACCTGTTTACACGCATTTAATATATTTTCACCGAGAGTTCTGGACTATGACTTCATTAGGAAACGACGGTTAACGGACCAAAACTTCGCCTGGCATGTCTTACTTTCTTGATCGTTATCATCACGTTCGCCATCGTAAGACTTACCTGGGCAGTTCGGCCAAATTGTCCAAATTGTTCAATTTCATAATTGTAATGCTTGGTATGCTCAGCAGTTGATTAGCTTCAAAATTAGTAATTCTGTAAAACCGATTGTCGCAATGCAAATCCCGCATTAACTTTGCCTGGTATTAACCTTTGTGACCACTCCTGTGTCACTCTTGCTCGGCTCCGTACGATTGTAATAATGACAACCCCGAAACTTGACCGGTACAAGGAAAAGGCAGTCGGAAGCGGTAACAGGTTGAGTATATTTTGACAGGAGCTTGCAAGCGGTGCATGCGTAAGCAACGCACACGTGGCGTCTGCGCCTGGTGGTCAACGTTCGGTTAAACAAGGTATCCGGAGGAACAAATCCATGTTCCGCTACAGTTCAGGGTTGTCAGTATTACAATCGTACGAAGCCGAGCAAGAGTGACGCACGGGTAGTCACAAAGGTTAAGTGCACGCAACCGTAATGCGAGATTCGCGTTCTACAAATTGGTGAGCCCGACGTGATTGACTGGTCACGTGAGTCTCTATTCCTTTCTGCTGACGCCCTGCTTGCCGTGTTTTTTTCACGGATAAATTATGCGTTTGCATTTTTTTATTTCCAGCTGTTTTAGCGTAAAGTTTTACCAACTACGTTTTCTTATCGATCGCTTCCAGGATCTTTTATGCACGCCATTATTTCTTAATATACGGCACCATGTTCACGGAGCGAAAAGCGTCTCCAGACCAAACAGTAGGGTTTAACTCTTCGTATGCCCTCCTTTACGCCGTCCGATCCGCAACTCTAGTTTGCCTAAGTTGAACTGAAGTTCGAGCATTACAGCCTAACCAGCTACGTCAGTCGTCTTAGATGCATCACTGGTCGTCCTCCTCTAGATGTGACGCTTCCATTTAGGGATGCCGTAGAATTTTCTCGCAGTTATCAAGCGTTGAAGAAGGCTGTTGTAACTTGAACTGTTCCTGCTGAAGACCAGCGCATCCGGCCGTTGCTTCGAGGGTCTAGTCAAGCCGCTCTCAGCGCTTCCGTAGTGACTTCTGATGGGAACAGAACCACAGCGCAACCCATCACACCGTTGCGGCCGCTGCGGCCCCAAGGTAAAGCAGCCCGTTCGTTTTTACGGCCTCGTTGCCATTTCTATATTGATTTGTCGAATGCTGTTCCATTTTCGTAATGACAATCCTACCTAGCAGGCTGGCCGCAAAAGTGGTCACAAAGGTTAAGGGCACAGACGTAATACGGGATCCGTTCTGCAAGACCAGTGGCCCGAACAAAGGACCAGCAGTTTTATGCTACATTAACGCGTCTAAAATTGTTGGTCTTTAGTGACATCGATTTCCGGTGATAATAGAATATTTTCTGACCTCTTCTCCATGATCTTTCTGATGCTTCATGTCAGTCATGTGACATTTTTTGGTTACGTTTATTTCATTGCTCCAAAAGTCCGTTTCTTCCGTCCGTGCTACACATGTCGAAGATGCTTGCTTCCGATCACTTTCACCACTGGGAGCCTCTCTTCCTTGCTTGCCTTCACATGCATTGTCAAATATGTGGCATTTCAGTACCATCGCATGATCAATAAACTTCTGATAACTGGTCACTGGCTCCAGTCTTCTCTATTCCATCGGATGTGTGGACTTCATAAATCGAGGCCTCAAGCTGACACGTTCAGGGTCGCCACCTAGAACTCTTCTGAAATTTCATGAGGATTCTAACGATAATTGCGTTGCTTGCATTTGCAAAACTGAAGAATTTCACTCATTACATTATCCCAAACGACAAGTATGGTGCGTCCAGCTTCTGGCATATATAAACCACAGTCAGGCCTACTGAATTATTTCTTATTCGTCAGAAAAACCAAAAAGAGACACCTTTACGTCAGTCGTTCCTGCTTTATGGCACTAACGAAAATTTACAATGAAAAACCAGCTCTGAATGTATTTTTGCAAAGTGACTGCTGCGAGTATTACCAATCCATAGCTGCTTGAAACACTTTCAACTTCATAAGTAGGTGAGTTTGTCCAACGTTCGCTTGGTCGTCACAAAATTGCATCAGAATCAAGCAGTGCATGGTGTCTACCTACAAACTTACCTCAATAATCTCGCATAGGTATAACCGTGAAGAGTTAGAAAATGGCCAGGGAAGTCACTCGCTACGCCTATAACTTTGTTTTTCAAGGGCGCATTTTGCATGTCTTGGCAGTTCTGAAAATTGATGCTGCCGGTTCTGCGATCCTGATAATATCACCAAGTTCATTTGTAAATTCTCATCTCTTGAAATTTAGATCTTGATCTGTGATTGTTCGTAGCGTCGTAGGAATCACAGTACATTTACGGAAAAGTGGCAAACCATCCTGAGTTACTGGAAGATTCCTTCGATGGAAAAGGGAAATTAATAACTTCTGCCATTCATTACTATTTTATTTATGAAAAGACAATTAAAATCCCATAGCTGCGACTTACTCAGTCTTGGACTGCTGAAGAATGCAGTCTTCATAGTAGTTTCACCTTGAAGCTTCTCGCCTGCCGGAACTTTGACGGGTCTCCTTCCCATGGCATTTCCTGTATAGTTGGTATCTATATTGGGACTAACTGAAGGAAAGTCGTAAGGAAATCTAAGCCTGAAGATGGCTAATTTGTTATAAACTTCAGCATTTGCACTTGATTCGATATACACTGGGCCCTTTTTTGTCCCTCCTGAAATGCACGAGAAAAGGGCCATAGATTGGCAGTTTATAGAGCTTGGAAAGAAACAAATTTGCCTTTGGAGATGGGCCACCGTTTGCCTAATCTAGAATGGCCCCGCTGAAGTCGGTTTTAAGTTGCTGCCTGAGCTCATTGCCGCTTTTTGTGGGGATACTTAGACTAGCCAAAACTGCAGAGAGCTTTGGCCTTGCTAATTAGATTCGTGTCCTGTATCCGCCCCACGCACTCCACCAGAAACGATGCGACAGTGAAAGTGGGTAAGTTGTCTTTTGTGAAAAAAACCAAGCGAGACTCGAGGTAAGGGGGGTACAGA
>LUCM01002838.1:0-17695 GCA_008360955.1 Fasciolopsis buskii | reverse complement strand
CTGAAGTCGGTTTTAAGTTGCTGCCTGAGCTCATTGCCGCTTTTTGTGGGGATACTTAGACTAGCCAAAACTGCAGAGAGCTTTGGCCTTGCTAATTAGATTCGTGTCCTGTATCCGCCCCACGCACTCCACCAGAAACGATGCGACAGTGAAAGTGGGTAAGTTGTCTTTTGTGAAAAAAACCAAGCGAGACTCGAGGTAAGGGGGGTACAGACGGAGGTGTCAGGGGACAAAATGCAGGCACGAAACTGGGGTAAACAACATTCATTGCGGAAATTACGTCCAGTGGTTAATGACGACTGCTGTGCGTCGGGGGGACTAGCGCACAAGAGCTAATTTTAAACACCAAGTGATCAAGCCCAGTCGTTGATGAACGCTTATTACCACAGTAAGGAAAGTCATATGGGCATCTCACACGTCCAAAAAGCTATGAGAGAGCGTTACTGGCTCGTGAATGGGAACAGTGCCGTAAGAAGAGTAATAGGAAGGTGTGCAGCATGCCGCAGGATGGACGCCAACGTCAGTCGACAGCCGATAGCTCCGCCGCCCTTGTGTCTCACGGAGGATGGGTGGTGGAGTTTCTCATCCGCGGGAGTGGATTACTTTGGCCCTATCCCATTTCATGGGGGCCGGAAGCTAGAGCGGAGTTACGGCTGTTTGTTCACCTGCCCACAAAAAGGTGCGGTTCACCCGGAGGTCGCACTTAAGCTGGAAACTAATTCCTTAATCACGACCCTGGTGATGCTTTTGCGTAGACGAGGGGCACCAAGAGAGATTTACAGCAACGACGGCATCAGCTTCGCTTGTGGTATCTTGGAGCCAAAGAACGGCATAATCCGCCTCGATCAAAAATAATAGGAGGCGGCTTGCGTGCAACCGAAATCCAGTTGCATTTCAACCCTCCCTCCTATGGTTACCGTGGCGGCGTTTGGGAAAGCATAATCCGATCACTTCGGAAGCTGCAAATAGTACTAAAGAGAAACCAGGTGGTGACCGACGACATTTTAGGCTCGCGTTTTGTAGAAGTCCAACGTATCTTGAGCTTCAGACCGCTAGAACCAGTGTCCTGCCATACGAAGGACCAGCTGCCACTGACGTCGAACTGCTTTCTCCCGCTTAAAATAGGCCTACTGGGGTGTGATGGCGTCGACGGCATCCACTCACGTTGTTTTTAAATGCAGGTATACCATCTGACGAACACTTGGTTATAGTGGCTGAAAGAATATCAACTGACTTCTCAGTCAAGGCAGAAGTGATTGAATAAGAGTGACGTGATCTTGGTGACCACAGAAATAACGACAGAAGTCAGTGGCTCTTGGGACGATGAAAGATTGTCAGGATGACGCCAGCGGTCCAGTTCGATCAGTTAACGTCCGTACAGTTATTGGCATTCTACGTAGAGATATACGTAGGTTTTTCTCATTGGAAAGCGCCAATTGGTCAGGGGGTTCCTAAGCTAGGGATCCCGCAGGTGTACTGGTGTACATCCTTCCATACCTCAAGGGAAGGGAGGTGGTAGGCGTATTGCTGTAAGTTCTGTGAACTTCGGAGTCTCGAGAGCGCAATAAAGAAGGAGGGGCCTGAGACAATTGCTATTCTAGACCACCTAATAGGCCAAGGAATTTTGGCGGCCGATGTAACATCCAGATTGGTTAAAAATTATTTTCCCTCTTACTTTCGCCCACCTCTCAATGCCAAACTGTTCCTGCCCAACTTGCTCGTAATGACTGTTTTTGTTCGCTGTCTATTTCCGGCTCGGTGTAATTACCCTTGGTTTTTTCGTCCATGTGCGCTTTATTTGAGATTATTTTACGGATATTTGGTGCACCCATGAGGCACCTAACTTGGGGCGGCTTGTTTTGATAGTCCACTTTCCGTTTATCGCTAACGTTGGTCGACTGTAGACGTTCCATTTGTTCACGTTGATTTTCGACTATCACGCTCAATTAGGATGTGCTGGACAAGATTACCCGTGCAGAATCTCTCGCATTTGATTGAGCGACTTGACAAGTACTTTCCATTTATTTCTTTCCGAGGGTTAGTTTTAGGCAGATTTTGTCTTATTATTGACTGCCTTATGGCTGGATAGTGACTGATACTCACTGTCAACGAATAGTACCGTAGAATTTGCGGACAAATCTTGTTCTTACTTGGGTTACGCGTTGCTTTGAGATTTCGAAATGCTATCTGGAAATTGGGAAGTCTATCTTTTGCGAACCGCATTGTGAATCGTCGATCGACTTTACCCGGATCAGGACTCAAAGTTTGGTCTTCACGGTGACTTTGCGGGGCCTACTGACTTCACTCGCTGCTTGGCGGTTTTATCAAAACTATCGCCTAGGACAAATCGAGTGCCAGCATGGCCCTACACCACTTGGTTATCCAGCATGGATTCTCCGACTGAATACTGCCAGATATTATATCTCAGTTCAACCTCCGCACTGTTCCGCGATCTGGCAGCAGGACACATTGCTTCATATGTTCCCTCCCTAACGCTACCTACAATCAAACGGCCAGGCTGTGCTTCGTCGACTTACTCAAAATAGCACTACACAATGTGGGTAGAGAAAGAACAAGAGAAGAAGCCATGGACCGGCTCTTTCCACGTATAGCACAACTCCAAACGCAAGCACGTCCGGAGCAGCCTCCCAAGCAGTTCTAATGGACCGCCAGCTAAGAACCATCCAAGAAGCCTTGTTACCGACTCCTCCGGACAATTCCAGGGAGCCAAAACTATACATGCGGAAAGCTTCAACAACCCACGTCAGCTACTTCAAACCCGGTCAACCAACTTGGATTAGGGGCGTCATACAGCCCCAGAAGTTTTCTCAATTGCAGGAGTGGAAATGGAAAACAGGACTTCAAAGTGACGCAGAACTCTAACCTGCGAACAGTCAACGGATTTCTCACCTGGTACAGATAACCAACGCCTTCTCGAAATACTGCCGGATAAGGTCAGCCTGCCGAGGATCTTATAGCCAGTGAACAGAACCGATGTTAATCTACTAAAGGCACGATTGTCGGATTGCCCGCAACAATAAATTAGTTAGTTCTCGAAAGATCAGAGAAGGCCGGCGTATCATTAACCATAAAAGGAAGACTTTGAAAACGATGAACATTCTGGCTTTTTAGGGCAACAGATCCATATTCTGTTATTCTTATACGAAAGACTGTTTTCTTGACATTTGCAAGGGATTATTTTGAACATCACCCAATTAGAAACGATTTTTGGTCCAAGCGATGTTCATAAAAGGAAGCGCTGTCATTGACTGTGTCGCCCATTGACCCAGATGAACTCACAAAACTATGTAAACGATAGAGCCTACTTGGCGTCCGAATCATGATGGTGGGTCAACTAAACCTGCTGCCGTGTTTCGCGCTGGACGTTTCTCTAACTAGCGGGTCCGGGAACCAATGGTCTAGTCTCCTTGTGTTTGTGCATTGCGGCCGCCGATATATTGTACCTGTTGTGCCAAGAATAATTCTTGAGGCTAAATTTTCCGGCACGAAACTTCACGTAGATTGATTTCAAATAATAGACAGTGAAATGTCCTTCCCCTGGAGTGGAAAATTTGTTTCGTCTTAAGAAACGCTGGCTAACTCTGGCGTCATCGACATCTGGTTGTTGTTTTTTCGAATCTCACTGGCTTCCGATACATATTCAAGTTTTATTCTCCGCCGACCGTCATGGCAACCGGTCCAAGCTATGAAGTGTGCTCCTGTGGAAGGTACCTTCGTATTACAATGCATGATCCGCTCGGTGTATTCAGAATGGGAGATATTCTACAGTAATTTTCGTGATTCTCAGAAGGTGGATTTTTGTTGACATTGTAATTAATGCTAGCAGGCCATGTGCATTTGTGGCCTCCTAGCCGCGATGACACCGAGGATAAGTATTACATCGGAGCATTTGTGGACCTACTTAGGGGACTCCAGTAGAGTTTAATGCCCAGTACGAAAGCTGAATTTATCCCGACCAGAGTGATACAAGAATAATCCGCTGGCACAATTTTTGACGAGCGGAAGCTTGCATTTAAGCAAAGCTCTGTGTGTATTACCCAATCGATCAAAAGAGCATCCGCGAATAAATCATCCAACAGAAAGGATTGAAACACAGGGTGGTACAACTGTTGCGAAGCAAAGTTAGTTGAAGGGATGCTGAGGAGATGTAAGCCTGCGCCGCTCTCAACTCAACCGTTTGATTGGACGTAGTTATATATTTAGCTATTGCTAAGCAGTAACTATATTTGCCTTGTTATACGACAATACTCCCCGGAAGACGTTGTTCAACGCCAAAGGCGATTAACTGAAAGGTATCAGCAAAAAGTTCATGCGTGTATCAGGATTCTAGTGAAATTCATCGGAATAAAAGAATACTCGCAGGTACAATACGGACGTTACGCCTAATGCGGTTGTTGATTGTCTGGTTCCCTGAATCTTGCTTCAATTTCTGCTATGATGCCGAGTTTGGTTGGTCTATGCACACAGTGAATTACAAGACACAGGCGATGGCGCAGTACTATAGCACAGAAACAGCCTATGGACTAGTAGGACATGAGCGCACACTGAGGACTGGAGACACAAAAGTTCAGGCCCAGGTCTCAAAGCCCGTCGTTGCAAAATAACTGCAACGGAACTGCTGCTCCCTTGGCTGAGCAGCCACACGAGAGAGAAAGTGGCGCAGAATAAGAACAGCTAGCCCAGTCTGCTGGCGGAAGAGAGAAAAGACGAACACAGGATAGTGCCCTGCGTTTATTAGTAACCCAACAATACAAGTGATAATTCAAGTGAGCTCTATCGTTTATATAGTTTCTTTGGGAGGCCTTGGTTAATATGTGGAATAGCCAGTCGCAGAACGGGTTTCGGTGAATCTTTTCGCGGACATATACACATTTTCAACCGTCCAATATTTAAAATAAAATCAGTTTCGAAAGACCGAGAAAAGGGTAAGTTCTTTTGAAAAATTAATAGCAGAAGTACAATCTGCGGCACCAAAAACCTTGGGATGGTCACCGACCATAACACATTCTCCAGTTGTTAAAAAAGTTCCTGGTATGCAGAATCCTTTGGATTTGCGTGGAATTTCCCCATTTGGCGGCGTACATTGCGTTCTAGGTAGGTTGGCGTCTGTGCCATATAAATACTTGTTTGCAGCGAATCATAACCAGGCAATCCAAATTGTGAGGCTGTTTGATAAGCTTTCTGAGCTGCTTTTCACCAATGCAACCGTCGCCTATGATCGTTGCGGTAAACTACTACCAAAGTTTGCGGCCTCTCTGCTTCCCCGTACTACCACCGACTGATTGATCTTGGTGTGTGCCTCCTGCAACCCTCGGAGTAAGTGTTTATCCATTTCTCAAGTTTACGGTGTTTTCCACAGACATGGCTAAAGTTTTTAAGTGTTGCATTCTGGGCACCCTTGGAGTGCACTTAAATAACGTTCAGCTTCATCCTAGAGGGAATGTGCATATAACGTTCAAAGACTGTGTTCTGCCTGAGACAGTTTATCCCACGAATCTTTGGAGCACAGAATAAAGGATCTGTCAAACTGGATCCAGTTAAGTGTTTGGAACTTTCTCACTTTGACTGCCACTGCCGTCCTCTTAAAATTTGGGAAAATGGAAAAATACAAGAATGAGGATTTTCAAAACTACAGAAAATGCGATTGCATTCCGATAAATTTAAAGTTTCTTCTCCTTCTTCCTCTCACACGTTTCCGGATTCAATACCATGGTTTCACTTTGTTAATGACGGGGCTTTCATTTGGTAACATTTTCTCGCTGTGATAATGAGGTGAGTACCCTAACTCTCCTTGCCGAAAAAGCCAGGCCACCGTAACTGAATGTGCAAGAGTATTCAAAATGAAAACTATGCAAGGCCCAGGTTTTCATAGGCTCTGTCTTTGTACCATAGTATACATCAAGTCAGGAGATGTTGATCCAAGGTCGACTGGCCTTGGCAGCGATGAAGGAAAACACCCGGTGCAAAAATGAACGGTTTATGTTGCTTATAATCAGAAAAGAGTGATTACCGGAGCCTCGGGACAATAAACACTTAGTGATGATAAGCTCTAATAAAATGCGAGGCTGCCGTCTGGCCTAATTTAGCTTCTTGAATGATCCTGGTCCTGAAACCTTATCGCATCTTTCATTTTGTTAAACAACTTTAAGCGGTTTTGATAGACAATGGGCGCAGGCAGATACACCCTCCCGCTCTGATTTTGTACATACAGCGTAGTATCGAATCCACAGGGTCTGTAGCCAACCCAATCGACTTTGTACTCTATTAGATTTTGATCCAAGTGAACAACCAGATGTTGACATCTGCACAACGTGCGGGCGTATTTCTCAACCGATGTTGTATCTGACACTGCCTTTCTTGGGGTTTTGACATTTTTTGCGAGGAAGTTAGGCATGTTCTCATGATTCAGAGCAAAAATTATTCGGACCCGGTTCCTACGAAGGATCTCTTACCGTCATCAAACCCTGAATGCTGGATATGTGGCATACCTCCATGGTTGTTTTGAATTGTGGCACTTTTTCCCTTTCAGGGAGAAGCGGCCGGAAACTATCCACCTCATCATGGCCCTTTGACTAGCTACCCAAAATGTTTGCTCAACAATATTCCACAGGCGAGTTTTGCCAACGTGCCCATCCAATAGATGACAGTGTTAACTATGAGGTTCGTGACATGGTGTGTACTGTGCAGCATGGTTAGATGCTTGGTATTAAATTTTGCGTTGCTTTTCTCTAACAGACTTCCGACGCCGAGAAATCCCTCAGTCACTATGGGATGAAGCTGCTGCAACTGGCAACCATCAGCTTGAGCAGACATGAACCTTTCCAGCGTTTACACCTCCAATAAAAAACGTGTTGGTCTGTTAGCAGCCATGGTGACACCTTTCTCATCGGATGGTGTAAACTTGCCACTGATGACAAAGTACCCCTTCTATTCGTAAGGTTTCGCTGCATGCTCAATTGAAAGAGAATTCTTTCTTCATCTGTGTCCCAATAGGTACCCAAAGTACTTTCCGTTGACGAGGTGCCCCTTGGATTCACGGATCGTGATTGCCCTTTCGCCTTCTGGAATAGCACGCACTAGCCGTCTGCAGTTCGACATTCACTTAATTAGGTGTAGCTCACCAAGCCCAGGAGTCTCTCCTGAAAGGTTTCTGTGTTCTAGTGCCGATTTCCTGCCTTCATAGAGGAGACTAGAACTACCTACATAAGATTTTTACTTGGGCTCTCAAGAGACTTTGAGTCCGATTGGGGACCCTGAAGATTTAGAACATCTTAGGGTGCTAAATTGGTGTAGAACGGAGAGACTGGTCCGAGGGGATGCACGTCAATCGATGTCACCATACTCCTTGTTGCAGTTCAGGCCAGTCCACCGAAATAACCGAAATGAGTTTATGCACCTGTGTGCCAACTTTCCTTGGACAAACATTTTCCCAATATAGACCGATATGGCAACCCATCGCAGGGGGAAATTATGTAGCAGCTCCAGTATCATCGTAGTGACATCGGGGCCATGCAGCAAACGGTCGCTGAATGAGAACCTTGAAACTCCCGTGCAGTACATTACAACATCTACGGTTGTTGAAGCTAAATCCAATTCCATGTAATTTTCATTATTCTTCCGAACCATTGGTCAACTTAATTTCCTTTCCTTCACTGGGATCAGATGGTTATCAAAATGTTGGTCCTCAACTGACTCACCAGCTAGCTTTCAGTTGGAAATCTCACAGATAGACAAAACTACAATAATAGAGCGCCGGACCTTGGTATGTTGCTTTTGTATTTACCGCGCTTTTTAAAACTTGTTTACGCCGTCCTAATCTTCGCTGCTTTTTTGTCCTTCTCAAACTTGGGGCACTACATTTTAATGGCGTTGTACCTTAATGGCTCGATCTTCCGGACGAGAATACTTCTTGGACATACGAAGAAGTGCACACCCAATTCACTTTGATTCAATTCACCATCAATGGTCTTCAGCGTGTATCAACCCATTGATAATGTTGATCGCTGTGCCAGTTTTAGTAATTTCGGATGACGCTAAATAAAGAAGGGGTAGTACCGAAGCAAAGGAACTCTGATCTAAAGCTCCTAACAGTACGAATGAGTACGCCAACGACCAAAGGGATTGGCGGTTGGATACGAACGGAACTGCATTCTACACAATCCTCCGTACAATTTGTTGTCGACTTAGAAGAGCAATGTTTTGCAGGCGGTTATTTGTACTCATCAAAGAGGATTTAAAATGACAAACTGCTATTCACAACGGTACCAATAGTTAAGACTAACCGTGTACTAGACAGCAAGCACAATCTGCCAACCTAGCTTTATCCGCACTCAGATGCAGCCGAGCTTCCCGCCCTAATCAAGGAGGTGAAACATGTTATGAGACGGCGCTTTTGTTGGTCTTGTTTGCTGCAGGATGCATTGAAGTTTTGCAAAACATGTGGAGAATGCGTCAGTTCTTAGAAGAAGCGAGTGCTCCGTTGCATCCACTTTGAAGCTAGTCGTCGTGGGATCATGTATCGTGAATGTTGAGGTAGGATTCATCGGAGCTTTATTCGTACAATTTCGATATTTCACAGATCGGTGTGAAGCCATTCCGGTTAAAGCTCTGGATACTAGGACATCCGTCTTTTTGAGGCAGGATAGAGTCTTCGCCGATAGACCGGATTCTGTCAGCTACTTTACGAAAAGCGATTTAATTGTGAATGTGCTCCCTTCACTGGTGTGTATCGTACCCTTTGCATTGATAATAGGCGCACCTGCTCACATCACCTACTAGAAAAGGGTCAGGTGGAGAGGATTAACCGAAAGCTCAGTAACCGTTTGGAGGTCCTCGTTACCTAAAGGCGCTAAACAAACTTGGTAAGGAAAGAGACTGTAGCTATACATGGTTTGGTTTTTCCGGATCGTTAACCGCCAAACGCTGTTGCCATTTGCGCGTTGCTCACGCATGCTCCTCCCGCATGCCGTTGTTAAATATTTCATACCTCCTATCTCTTCCGATTACTTTTTAATTGTTTTACCCAGAGGGCGTCTGGGTTGTCAGCATTGGAATTTTACAGAGCCCAGTAATGGTGATGCAGAGTTGATCACAACCGTTGGGAGCAAGCAAACGTAACACGGGTTTCGCCTCAAGATAATCGGTCCTACAGAACATAGTTGCCATAATTTCCCTGGAAATCTTCTGCAGCGATTAGTGTAAAGTTATGAGTTACCACTTTAAGCATACGGAATGACCACACGTGGGTCAGCTCTATATTTTGGTGGGAGATACAGCCTTACCGACCTGTAAACTAAAGGTTTTGCGCCGCTCAATTTTCTGTATTTGCTTTTCCCCCATGGTTCAATAATATTCAGCCGGAACGATGCCAAACGACATATTGATAGGCTTTGATGAACGGGCAATCGTTTCGCCCCAGAGTGTGGCACCACCGGCGAGTATACCTATTTTCCCTGGGATGTTACGCGGAAGATGGTTTGTGTTAATTAGTAACAGCAGAGGCCCAGCGGTGATCCTTGCAGCTCTTGATTAACGATTGGAGGGGCGTCGGAGTGTCAGGGATCATTTTTTTTCATTGAATGAGCGACGTGCAAGACAGCTGAGAGTGAGAGTTAATAACTGGTTAGAAACACCACGGGATTCTTTTTTCAGCAGTGGAATATGCGGCATCCGGTTAAAGGCTTTGTAAAGTCAATGAGGATTAAACATTAGATGAACC
This sequence comes from Fasciolopsis buskii, assembly GCA_008360955.1. NCBI lineage: Eukaryota > Metazoa > Platyhelminthes > Trematoda > Plagiorchiida > Fasciolidae > Fasciolopsis > Fasciolopsis buskii. The sequence continues at coordinate 7,956 of LUCM01002838.1, read as the reverse complement.
ATCATCGCATGCTTTCTTTGGACTGTCCACAAGTTGCAGGACCTGCCGGACAAAAAGCCGTGAGGGTCGATCGCAGTGCGGTCCGTAACCGTGAATATCAGTGACGGTTAGGTGCAACATCATTTGGTGGACTTCAACAAACCGTTCAGAGCTTGCCCGGTAGCGCAATGGTTAAGGCGTTCGTCTCAAAACTATTCTCTCCGGGTTCGCGTCTAAGTTGGGGGGCGGCGGATATGCAGTGCTGATGATTCTTAACAAAAATAAAACAGCCGTACACTGCTTCCACGGTTTTTCAATGCTCAGATGAGCAGTGGTATCTCACGGTGAATTATTTCGTGAAAAATTCCACATCATGATTCACCACCTGCGATCAATGGCACCAACTGCTTCTGGCAGTCTGAGTGGCAATTCATCGATGGTGAACATATCAGGAATCTCCGCCGACTAGCAATCCTCAATCGACCGAATCTGTACGTGAATTTTCAACCGTTATGCTTCCCAAACGACCTCATCTGTGCTCAGCATTAGCTCATTTATTTCCTTCTGGCTCGCAATCGCTTAACAAAATTTTCTGTGGCCGGGGTTGTATGTCCCGCTACATGGAGGGGCTGAAACCCTACAGGTCTCCTTGAGCATTGCTACATTTACCGGTACAACCCATAGGCTCGATGATCTAACAGGCTGACGTGACACCATAAAGGCGTCCTTTCGTTCCTTATTGGGCGCTGCTTTTCACTAGCTTCTAGTATGCAACAGCAGATGGTAATTGCCTTTACACCTCCTCTGTGCACTTTGCTCTCCTTGCGAAGTCTGTGACTATATATGATCCGTTCAAACAGCCTAGGCACACTCAGGCCGTTTTTGCTGTATTCTAGCTCACCAGACTTCCATCAACCGCGATGTTTAGCGTTTCACCAACCCCTGTGCTTCTCCACACTCAAGCGGATATTGCGGCGGCTACGAACGTGAAAGTCGCGGGTTAAAATTCCCCACCGCTGGTCAACTTCCCCTGTTGGAAGCCGCTCCTTCATGAGAAATACCGTAAAATGGTATTTCGTCAAAAAAGAAGCAAAAAGGTAAGAAGACGAAAGATAAAGGACAAAAACCTACATTATGTCTGCCGGTCACTGCCCTGAGAGATGACACCTGTACTTTCCTATGCGTGCTGCCCGACTCAAATATTTCATCCATCTCATGGGGCGCTCATTTCATTCTGCCTCATCTGTTTCCGTTCATATATTTTGGCTTTGAAGACTGTTGGCAGTGAACTCTTGAAATCCAGCAAAATCTTCCAGCCTACCTGTTTTCATTGCCAGGTCTTCTAGAGGTCTATAAATGGGCAGACGGAAATCGATTCGGGGTTATGCAGATAGTTATGGTTTAATTGGTATTGTACGTGACTCAGTATTATGCCGCAGTTCTGCCTTTTCATCAGCAAAATCGGCAGTGAGCAATAATCACTTCGCGTGCATTTTTCTTCCGGCAGAACGTCGCCTGTCAGGTTTCCGGCTACCCTCACTGGCTGTACAAACACCTTTTGGGGATCTTCCGTCCTCTGTTCTATCATGTCTTTGGTTGTAAAAATGCATATTTGTCATTTGCTTCCATGGCTCAATCACGGCAACAGTGTGTCAGGTAAAGTAATCGCTGTCAGGAATCGTTTACTCTGGAATCAATGAAATGCTTGCAGTGCATCAAAACTTGGTAGTAGTTTTCTGTGTCCATCAAATATCATCAAGCCAATTCTTTGGAGGTCGGGTAACATTCCTACCTTTGTGTCTGCGATGTTTTCGTAGGTGGACCCCAATGATGTTTTCCGGACTAAGCCTCTCGACTTAAGATGATTTTCCTGTCGGCCACCTTCGCTACTCCGACTGACCACAGAGCCAGCCTGATCAGTTCCATTTCCCTTTTTGATTCAGCTATTCTCGGTATATGTGTATCAGTATCCTCTAAATCCATATGCTCATAAATGCGACTGACTTGAACAACGGATATTACGTCTACAGAATCAACGGGACCAAAACAAATTCAGGACGTTCTGAGTTCATTCCAGGCCGCTAACAAATGACCTTAATCCTCTTCTTGCCATATTATTAATTCCCCGATCCAAAATGATCAATCTGAGTATTTTATTGTTTGTGTCGAGCATTTGGGTAAACACCAGTCACATTGATGACTGATTTGCAGGCTTCGGCGGTAACGAAAGAAACAATCATCAGGCTGTACAAAAACAGAAACCTCAAATAAGCGGCTATTGCAGCGGCCCAAGGGTCGCCAAAGTTCACCGTCCATTGAAAGCCACAAGACTGTCACGTCAGGACTCACGCCACAGAAGAAGTGACGTTTTTCGAAAATGGTGATATAAACATGCCGAAAGCCAGACAAGGCATGTAAGCATGCCATTGATTGTTGATTGTGACTTTTTTTCTGGTCCAGATTCATGGTTAGCAAAGAGACTGTAGGACTTCCAGAAAGTCCTTTACAATAGTCAGATGAAGGAGCAAGCTTCTTTGTCCGGTGCCATATCTGGTTGGGCCAGAAGCGCATTTCACCTGGAATATCTCTTGCCCAAGGTTAACTTGTGCTTTTCCTAAAGAGGTTCCAGTACCTCTTGTTCCCCATTCTGTCTTGGTGGATGCTGGATATCAAAGTGGTAGGCCAGTTTCAGGAACCTTAGTTAACTAACGAAGCCCATGGATTCTTCTAGTGTAGTGATAGTTTCAATAGACAATATTCATAGATAACAATTATTGGGGGCAACAAGCATCCTTACAGAAAACTGTTGCATACTTTAGCTTCAATAACTTTTTTCAAAACGTAGGAGGTGGAGTTTAACGCATGTATGAATGTCCAATAATTATCGGCGCCGTAAAACTGGGGAAAAATTAAGAAAGGAAGAGCTTGATGTGTGGTTTCTCCAAAGATCTGGTACTTCGGTTAGCCTGACGACTGACGATTTCCGAAGTTGGTGACATAGCGTTGTATCACATTTTTTATGTCCGCGCTGTCATCATAAGACAAATGGTTTCACCCCTTACTAGCACTAGCCCTCTGCGCTGGTTTTCATTGCTTCAAATCGTAAAGTCCGCAATTATTAAAACAGTCACGGGCGGTTTCATTGCTGGATGTCTAACCCAATCAAGAGATCCTCACTGTTCACGCCGTATCAAGAATTGCATGTCGCGTGCAACCGTGACCGACGGTAATTCACACACTGCACACCTAGGCTAGATAACAATTAACCATTATTGAAGTGTTTGAGTCATTTTTGTTTCCGTGCCTGTGACGTTATTTGAACAGAGCTTTGCGCCATTCATGTTCCTCGCATTCGGGAGATACAGTGCGCCGCTATTCCCTGGGGTCATCGAGTGTTAAAGCAACAGTCCGTTTTCTAAACTTTTCCGCTCTTAGGTGGATGATCAACCACCACATTTTGAGTTTTCGCACTTTAGGGATTTTTATTTCTGGCAATTCGCGCTCAGCTTGCTATTAAGCAATTTTGGCGGCGTTGTACAGCGGCTTTGCTCTCGCTAGGGTTTAATCAGTGGCGCATGAATACCGCGCCGGAATTAAAAAGCAGGCCCTAGGTGAAAGACTTTGGTTTAAGCAAATTGTACTTTGAGCCACGTGACAGGCCCCTAAATGGTGGTTGAACACGAGCACATGATGAGTGAATTCACGAAAAATCATAGTCTCTTGTTGCCAAAGCATCTTATCATTCAGCCGAGGGATTAAGGATTGCACTCAGCACAAGCCCATGCATTAAACTAGCACCCAGAAATAATGGCCTTTGTAGAAGATGAGCAGCTCAAACTAAGCAATGTCCAAATCGCCGTTTACCTCGGTAATCACCACCGCGAGCTGGGAATAGATTGAACGGTTCATAGTTGCTCCGAAAAGATTAGTATGGCTTAGATTGCAACTGGAACGCAAAGCCGAAAGCATTTTACACCAAATTCCAAGGCCACAGCTGACAAATTCCCTTCATTAGATAATGATAACAATGTATATTTCTCAACTTGCGAGAAGCGTGCGCAAGGCAAGATCAAATTTTTATAGGAATTACGCAGGAGAGACGCGGATAACAGGATTCAAATGGGACAAAGGGTTGAGTGTAACCTTGAATTACTCGGGAAGTAAACTGGAAAGTAGGGTCACATTCTGCAAAGCGTTGCGCAAAGCACAAGCATATCAGTTGTAAATCAGAACTGAAAACCTCTTTCACGACATTATATAGAGTTTTCTGGGGTTGTTTGCGAACAGTGGATTACGAGTCGTTTCGTGTTTAAGTGCAAGAATGTGCGCATCGCTGACGAAAAACGTGACCGGAGCTCAATTACGGATGTCGAAATGAGACCGGAGTCACCGTGCATTAACAGCGTCACGAAATGTTAAACTGGGGAGACGAAGAGCAGTGTGATAATGTTAATTGGATGGAAGTTATTCAAGACCCGGTGGAGCGACATGCGAAGTGGATAAGATACTCGCATTTAACAAAAATATGCGGTCGATAAGATGCTGAAGAAGGCGGAGGAATAATATCAGGACTGCGGTAAACTATTTGGAGGATGCGATTTTACGTAGGATTTTACAGAAAGAATATGAAACTCCCAAGAATGCTGACTACGTCCATGTGTGGCTGACGGTAGGATAAACCAATGTGTGCAATGGAAAAGAAAACTTCTTTGTTAGAATTTGAAGCAGAAAAGAATGTCCTTTATGCTGTCATCTTTTGTCGCAAATTTTGGTCTTATGCGATGGAGCAGGCGTATCCGAGAAGGTCAGCAGCGTGGATGGCATATCTGGCCAGCAGCATCGTAGGAGTTGTGGGAAACTGGTAGATTTGGGATTGCTGTTACAATGCCCAAACCGGCAACAGCGCATCTGGCGTGATTGTGGGACCTGTAAAATAAGAAAAGAAATAGTCTGGCTTGGTTGTCGGCTTAGAGTTGTGATGATCATTGAACCGGAAACAAATGGAGGCATCATTATACCTAGGGTTTGTCACCTGAATCAAAAACTAGAGGCAGGTTGCAAATACTGCACTCATCGCGGGTTTAGTTTTGATGATGAATCTCGGAATTTGGAGGCGGCCGTCAAGAAATAAAAAAGGCGAGGCAAAAATCACGATTTATGACGGAAGACAGAAAGTTAAGGCTAGCTGACCTTGATTCAACTCTCAGAGGGCTTATCGGCAATCCATGTAACAAGCGCCATGGTTAAAAGTAAGGGACTCATATGGTTCACTGACCGGGGTTGTTCTGGGACCAGGGAGATATCGTTAGGGTCGTCATTATGCTGCAAAGTAATTCAGCTGCAAATACGTTTGTACCTATTCCGCAGCATTATTTTGTTCCTCCTGAAAGTTTTGATGTTCAGCCTGCTCTGAGCTATCGACCTGAGAAAGGAAATAGAAAAGTAAACGAAAAATTATGGGGCTGATATTCTGAGAGTAGAAAAAACGTTGAAATACAACAAAGGTTAACTAATTTTCTTTCCGTCTTTTGATGAAGCTGCAGTGCGGATTGTATAATGGCAAAGACGTTGGCGCCAGTAATCCTGGGAACCCATCTGCTAGTAGAAAGTTGCAGCAGACCTGCAACATAATGCTTTTTTGCGTGAAAGTTAGTCACCAAACCTGTGGCATTGGGGGCATTTTCAGAAGTAGTTTTGGGTTTTCGGCTACCGTGGACAGCATATTCAAGGGTGCAAAGACAGTATAAAGGATAAAATGACGAGAAAGATGGAATACACAGGGGTAAGGTGTCTGAACTCACAGAGCGTGATGGGAGCATCGTTCCACCCGACAGTATGTTCACATTTCGGTAAGTCTACAATGGAAATGGCCCGACGGTTTATCAACTATGCCAATGTTAACGAGGGTGCATCCACCGCAAGGAGGAGGGGAGGTTAAAGAATGTATTGTCGTCGACATGGGAGCAAGTATGGTAACCGAAGTTGAAGCCGAATTCCAAGAATCCCAGATAGCGAGTCCGTTGAAGACTCGGTCATGAAATGGATTCCCAGTCCACGTTCTTAAGCCTCGCATAGTCCAATGTTAGCCTGTGTGACGTTAGTTAAAAGCAAGACATCTAGTACCACCTCCAGCTGAGCTTCAAACCGGGATAAATGTTGGCTCCATTGAAGGAAACTAAGAAGTGTTTTCTACAGTTTAGAGTAAGCACATGTAAAGAATTTCACCTTGGGCGATAATCGAGTCAGGGGTATTTCTAACCAGTAGTATCTACTACAAAGTGGGCACGGGGGGCTACCAGCGTCGTGCATGACGTTTAAGGAAGAATGAATATTAGTTTGGCAAAATTTAAAGATAAATGCAGGGTTTAATTTGACTCGACGAAGCCAGGGGGTTTCACGACCAAGCAGCTCGCATCTGGCCTCGTAGCTTAGGCTAGACGGCGGGCCAAAGAGTTTTATAGCAAACACCCGCTGCACATTCTCAAGTACGATTTGCTCAACTCTAGGAATACGCGTGAAAATAATCGGGCAATATTTAACGTGGGGACTAGCGTGGGACACGAAGGCGATAATCCCGCAATCTTGACCGCGGAATGCCCTGAGACCACTGTAGCTAAGACGATTTGGTTACTGGCTTTCTCATGGAAGTTGAAAGAGCAGGGGTACTGTAACCCTAAATCCTCAACTGTGTGTGACACAGAAATGGTGCATGTCACTTACAGAGAGGGAGCCCGGGGGAACGTGGCATTTATGTCATTGGAGTACTTTTGTCAACAGAGAACTTTATAGGCCACCTGGGATACCACTTATTGAGAGAATATAGGCCATCATTAATAAGTGCAAGTATGGAGTTAAATGAACCAGCACACCAGGATTGGTGTGCCAAGACGAAAATCTTCAAAGATATCAATAATATGTAGCACGTAAAGAGGAGGACCGAAGACGCTAACCTGAATAAGCCTAACGGTAATGGCGCAGGACCATAAAAACAACAGTTTATATTGACCACCTGAAAGAAATCAGAAAATTAGAACGGTGACCATGATAAAAGTGGATTTCTTATTCCGTAGCTCCTAATTATGGCCAAAAGTTGGGAGTGAGAAATGCGGTCAGGGGCCTTTGGCAGGTTAAAAATGATTACGAGCATCGGCCGATAAGAATAAGCACTCTGGGCACCTAGGTTCCAGAATTAAAACTGCCTGGTGAAGTAAGCTCGACCCTTCAGGAAGTTGTGCTGTGAAAAGTCGACAATATTAGGGGTAGTAAAGAGGTTTAACAGTTGTACTTTGACCACTTTTTCCATATGCGTGAGTAAAAGTTGCGTGTGATTAATGAGCTGAAAATTCTCAGGGACATGCAAAGAACACTCCCCGTTGTGTGAAACCGTAATAGAGGTCTTCCACTGTGAAAGGGAACTAGTGCGCGACACGGAGACCGAGAACCAATTTATACGAGTCGGAGGAAGATCTGGACCAGGTGTTTGTTGACTGAATAGCAAGGCGATAGAAGCAGATTGGAAGTCAATGGACGAGGTTTCAGAAGACTTTGGAATTAAGGATTAGGCATGAGTGTGGGTTGGATACTGTTAGGCGGTCGATTGGTGACATCGTCAGGGCGGAACTGGCAATCTAGGGGGATGGTGGGGGCCTTGGAAAATGTCAGATAAAGGGCCATTTGTGCACGTGTTTGTTGGGGTAGAAGTTACTTTCGTAACTAACAGGAATAAGGAGAGCGGTGTATGGTGGTTGGAGAAATTGAGGTAAGCAGTGAACAACAGTGGGTCAAAAAAGAGTATCATAATAGGTTATGGATCAGAGGGCGAAGTACTGGTTACTAGAGTTTGTCAGGTAGCCTGGGGGGCAAGCTAAATCGCGGAAATTTATTAGAATGAAGGTGTCTGGGGTAAAGGCTTGGGGCACTGGATCGGCGGGAATGTATCTAAATAATGTATATTTTATAATAATAATGTATATTTTA
>LUCM01002836.1:114266-130791 GCA_008360955.1 Fasciolopsis buskii | reverse complement strand
ATTGCCCAAATTTCTCAAGATATCCTCATTTTTCAGACTAGATGTGACCAACATCAGTCTAGACCAAGCTTTCGAAGGCCACCCAGAATTTTAGCTCAACCTCATGGCCAAATTTGCCATTGACGCGATCAGCCTTAGGTCGGATGATGCCTCTATTTCTCTGCCGTTTATTGACCAACTCAATCCCAAGGTGGCACCCTTATTTTCATATAGAATCAGCATTTATCAAAGACTCCGATGCAAGAAGTTGGTTTAGGATTTTATCAGTTACTACATTAAAGTCACCAAAACTTTGATCTCAGCCAGAAGCACTAAATAATATTAAGGCCCGTGATAGTAGAAGGATGCTGGACTCCGTGATAAACCTTAATATCGGTCTTCTCACCCCTTGTTTTTTCCCCAGAGATTTCTCTGCCGTTTATTTACTCAGACAACACAAATGATCCTGTTGTTATGCTGGACATTGCCGGAACTAATTTCTTTCTTTGCAGACACTTCATTAGAGAACATTCGAGGTTCCCTTTACTCTTCCCACCCACTCATTATGATCCCCAGTAACCTTCTGACTCCAATCAACTAGACTCCCTTCTTTAACCACCCAGCCTAGTTTCTTATATATAAAAAATCTGTTCACGTCACACAGACGACCTCATTGGCCCACGCAACACTCCAGTCCTCCTTACCAGGTTCCTGGTAGCACTCGTTGATGAAGAACGCTGTTATCCGGATCTGACGCTCCACTAACGGGCCGCGTAACCGAGCCACGCCAGCGGCGGCCCCGGGTACCTCAGCTCAGAAGAACCATTACAACTGGCCAAAACACTGTTACAAACACCACTGAAATGCTGCTCAATCCCTCAACCTCCAGACTCCTGCCTCCACAGTACATCGGAAACTGCGATATTAACCAAGGACAACACACACGTCATCCAAGGCAAGTATATTTAAGTGCCGATTGTAAATCTTACGCGTAATCGTTTTCTTCCCGCCAGACATCACGGTCCGCTCCCACCTGCATGAGTCCAGCGACCATTTTTGTGGGTTCCACTGACTTTCCGTCCACAATTCTTCATGTAATTTCCTCCCCTACGTAGTTTGATGCAACACTGCAGGCTTCACGCTGTTTCATCTAAAGCATTACTTTGACTGTCGAATGTTGTTAATTACCATTCTCGATCCACCTTATGTTATATTCAGGGCTATTTTACTTGTTTCCATCCCAATATCACACCCATACTGACCTTCAGCACATAACCCCTTGATTTTTTGGAGCCCAGCCATATGGCACCGTCCGCCAGTGCTTCCCAGACAAATACTGCGCCGGCGGCAACCACCTTTGCTGCACTTAACCATGGACTGGTTCCTATTGCGCTACTGATTGCCAGCCCCAGAAACTCTTAACAAAAGAGTTTCTAGCTTCAATTTGAAACTCCAAAATTGGCATTTGGGTTATCACATTGCGGGTTCTGATCATGAGCGCACAGACGCATCACATCTTCAAGTTTGTGTCTCCACTGTGCCCGCCCCGTACAAGTTTGATATTGCTCTGATCATGCCCCTCGGATGTCGAGAAATATGCGCTATATATCTATTTATGAAGAAAAATACCAATCAAGCAAACATAACTGCACGTTATGTGATGTTTCTTAGGAATTTGGCTAAGATATGGTCGCAATTCGTCAAAATTTGTGGTAAACACGGGACAGGACAGTCCCCATAGACACTGATGTCAAAGGGCACAGAACGAAATGCGGATCGTCTTGAAATATGAGGGATGCACTTTGAGAGATCGTCATGCAGAAGACGAGGGTATCAGAAAAAAATTGGGAAGCAAATTTCTCACATGCTGATAAACGTTGATCACATAGATTAAGGGACAATTCAGTAAGTGGTTATCAGTAGCCCCCGGCGGGAAATTTTAGTCTTTCCTAAGTAAACTCAAAAACAGAACAACAGAGCGACAAAGAAAGACTGGAAAAACACATTGGTATACTGATCAGGAGGTACGGCTTTGTGTCATCGCCTAGTGTTGAAACTTCTTAATTTGGAATAGCAAGCGTCGGTGATTCTTTACACAGGTAAAATTTGAGCTGTTTACTTCAGAGTTTTATCAACAGTAACTGCTAGATGTCTCACAGAATCAACCCTGGTAAGTGATTTTCACTTGATGCAAGGCGTTTTGAATCGGCATGCTGACCAAGGGACAGAGAGAGAACAGACATCCGAAACGTTTGAATGTGTTGAGCTTTAGAACAGCTCGTGCAGAAAGATCGCAAGCAGAAGGTGGGTTGTCGAGAAACTCTTTGAAAATCGTTGTTGTTTGAAACGTCTTGTTGGAGTTCAACTTCACCACCATATCTAAACAGATGACGAGGGAAGCTAGTTGGTAGGTGGCTGATGTAAGTGACGAAGAGAAAAGGCCAAAGATCGGCATCCTGAAGCAAGTCTGAGTTTTTAATCAATGGTTTCGAAGTTAACCTGGCCATTTCTGGGCCTTGCGCTCAGTAACTAAAGTACTTGGACAGTCATGCTGACGAGAGCATGGGACAGCCAAATGTTTCCAGTTTTGTGGAGTTGAAGAGGCCTTGGGACAAAATCAAATGTCAACGAATAATGCAGAACTCTGCAAAGCAAAAAATTCATTGATGTGCTCGAGGATTTACAAATGTCTTAGGTGGAGGGGGACGACAGCGTCCAAAGTGAAGCCGTCAGATTTATAGGCAAACTGAAAAGAATCTTCAGCAGTATACATAGGAGACATCAGGTGCTTAAGTATAGCACACTCTCAGTTTAAGACCAGAAGACGTTAAAGCAATTTGGCGACAGTGTTTTGCTAAACCATCAGAACGGTAATACTCTGATATATGATTACTAATAACGGGTCTCTAACAGTCCGCGATAGAAGACCAAATTAATGATAAGATAATCAAAAAAGTAAATGCATCTTTGATGGCCTCGGTCTCGTTCGTTAAAAGAGCTGATGACAGAATGTCGGAACCAATTCCTATGGTAATTTTAGCGGTCCGCACAAGCTCAACCTTCTCTTCCATGGAGAAAAATGTACTCGCCATATCACTGCCCTGTTTAAGTACGGCAGCAGTATAAGCCGAGAAGTGTATGAAGGCATGATTGGCGCTGTTGTAATCAGCAGGACTTTTTACACCATTTTTTTCTCTTAGACAAATTCGAATGACTTGCCATAGGAATCGGTTGGTATCACCACACAAGATTTAACTTGTGTCGATGCCAGTGATTGCAACTTTGACAAGTTTGGAAAGATACTGCACGCTTGAGCTACTAGGGGATCTGCATCAGTGCTCCTTGCGTCTACTTAGGGATTCCCGTTTCTGACTGGCAATACGGCCGTTTGAGACGAATAGTGTTTCAAAGGGACAGCAGATATCAAAGACTGCGTTAGCCGACTCCGTAAAAGTCTGACGTTATCACTAAATAGTGGTTCAGAACAAAAGCAGGCAGATGCGAGTGAAACGGGTTTATGAAAAAGAATTAGGTTATTGTGTGAAAAATTAAGGCCAAATAGGATTTGACGTGTTTGCCCAAAGGAATGGAAAGCTGGCCTAGAGTACATCTTGGGCCTTAACTTGAGCAAATAGTGATCATTGCGTGAAATCTGAGTAGGCCTTTCCAGAGCAAAGAGTGAAAGTGGTTGGCAATCACTTTCTGAAATGGGGTCGCCTCTGGTGGGAGAAAAGCAGATATCAGCCAAATCACACACGGTCAGTGGTAGCTTGGATGCAATATTGAAGTCATCTAAAAGGAGGTGGGTGATTTATTCAAGAAAAGGAATAATAAGTGCCAAAATGTGTCAAAAATGAATGGGCTATTGTGGTGGAAGCTAAAAGAGACTATATACAATATCGTTATGATTACAATTTCGCGGCGAAAAAACCTAGTATGATATTGCCTAACAAGACAGCCAATGAATAACAATGCATGCATTTCCCGATTCTCGAGAGGAATGCACCTAAGTACGATCAAACTGTTACAAAGAATTGTACACGAACAAATTGTGAAATGCTGGCAGGAGTGCGCAAGAATTAATCGACTAGCAAAGGACGAAAACATGACTGCACACCACATAATATTGAGAAAAGACTACTGGTTGATCAAAAATGTCGAGAAAAACTAAATCACATAAGAACGTCAACAGATTCAGGTTCACAGTTTGTTTATGTGCATCCGTGCTTAAGGGCGTGGAGAAATGGATCCGAAACTTGATACCTGGGGTAAAGTGCAAGTTCTGTCCAGGAAAAGAGCCTGCACGCGGCTGATACCTGAGTGTAAGGCCTGCAGGAAATTCCCCAAATTAACTGAATATTGGGAGTGATAAAACAGCAAGAAGGACGGGATGATTCATGGGATGATTCCAAAGGTCAGCAATATCGAAAAGATAGGTAAGCCTGGAAAAGGGAAACCATAGTGGGATGAAATGAAGCGGGAACCGTTATCGATCAGACGCATGCGACAACGAAAAACTAGTAAGGACTGGCAAGTAATGTTCAGCACATGGAGGGAGATGGACAAACAGAAGAAGAAACTCACTCCGAAGGTACAGGGAAGGAAAAGCATTTGGATTCCATAATCACAAGTTGCAAATAAATATCTGTAATTGACATATGAACGGTGCGGGCCGTTTATGGTCGCAAATGCGTAGATTGGCTATTATGGCCTATCAGGTTTCGCTGTTTTCGTTTTTGGGGAAGAGGGATCAATTGTCTAAATGGACGAATAGACGACCGCAGCTGAACATGATAAATAAGACTGAAGGAGGCTTGCATGGATTAATCTTAACTAGGGAGTTTTTTCCGCTCACTGATTGCGCGTCCGAGAGCTCGACTGTAGAATCCGTAGATGATTGTAGGAAGATCGAGTTCCAGAGGATGCCTGCACTCTCAAGCTCTGAGGTTGGGGACAGCGAGATAAAATGTGGCTTGGAGGCCATTGGGTGTCTTGATGAAGGCCTGTTTGCATGTTGGCTTTCCGACAGCATGTTTCCATTGACATTGTATAGTGTCCACTCGTGGTAGTATACGGGCCGTCATAGAATTGCACAAATACAGTGAAACCAGGCGAGTACCACGAGCAATTGAAGCGCTGTTCGAACTGTCAATGTGCAAGGTTCGAAATTTTGATAGATGAGCGGCTGGCAGGCTTGAAAACGGGGAGGAAATGTGACGAACAGTCCGTAATGTGTCCCAACCAAAGGCTAAAGTGGGTAGACAAGAAAAGAAAAACGGCTGAATTTGTAAAGATTATTTGGAAGTTTTCCAATGCTGCGTGGTAAGTTGCGGTCCGTTTCGGGAGTACTATTATGGCAGACTATGAAGTGCGCGGGATAAAGCCGAGCAGAAAGTTTACTTGAGGCGCAAAAATCTGCGTATGTTAGCTGGTTTATGTTCTGAGGATGTAATATAAGTTGTGTTGATGGAGTTGGCTGCAGCCAGAGATTGTGGCAAGCTTCTCATGGACAAATAGATTTATAGGCCAAGGATCCAGCCGAATTGCTCGTGTTGGCTTGGGTCTGATGCTTTGGTAAAGCAAAATTAGTTCTCCACCCAAATGGCCGATTTAATGATTACAATCAGCCTGGAATATCCAATCTTAGACTATGAACACAAATCCAGGATACAACTGGTTTACGAAATTCTGCGACACTGCAATACATAACTAATCAACATGCAAGTATGAACGTACCTCAGATTTGCAACTACAAAGTCTTGAAATAAAAGCCGATGTCAGTGTAAAAATACTGCACTTAGTTCACGCGGGTCTCAGAAGTGAGTGAGCAGACCGTCCAGCGAGTGCGACCAAAACCCTTCAGACACAAAAAATATGCATCGAGAAAGTTTGAAATTCATCAGCACGGCAGTGAGTTTATGGATTCTACTGAAGCAGCAGCGCACCCGAGGACTCTGCTTGGCCGTGCGCAACAACAGCAAAATCACTGGCGTTGTATGCAATTATCTTGAAAAAGATTTTCAAGAGGCAAAAATCCAGGCACCCGGTGAACCGCAATGCTTTTTAGCAGAACATGGAAGCCTAAAAGAATACAAGTTTGGTGTGACAAACCCGTTAATTTTCGTGGATGAGGCAATAAGACAGTTGTACGAAAGTCACAGTTTGCTACGCAAAGATTTTAAAATCTTTCCGTTTGTTTAATCACAACCATTCGGACCACAAAGAAGAAGCGCGGGACACAGCAGGGAATGTTAATATTGGCCAAAAGTCTTTCTCACTGGAAGGATGTTTCGTGTAGGTGTTGGGTGGACCGGGAACGAGCAGGAAGCGTGGCCAACTCGTATCATTTTTTATCCGACGTAAAAAACAGGAGTAGATCCAGAAGAGGATGCCAAGACAGTCGGCGTTTGGTCATCCGTGTGGGGTCTTCTGTCGAAGCGGCAAATTGTCCATGGCCGGCCTCTAGAGAACAGCGCACAGGTAACAAAAAGGGATGGTATCTTTGGGTTAACCACTCCAAAGACCTAGATGTAACGAAACCAAACGATTTAGAACCCTCCAATCAATCTTCAAACCTGGGGATCAGGGGAGAAGGCGCAATTTGGGCTTGGTTCAGGGATGCCCGGCACGGAAACCAAGGTTCTGGGGCAGTGTGCACACTTAGGCTATTGTGTTCAAGCATGAGCTTCGCGCTTAAAAAAGTAAGTTAGCTGCTTCAGGAAGGTGCAGGGGCTGACCATCGACGTAGTGGACGGCCAACGAAAAAACAGCACTTTCTCTCAGATGCCGGCCTTTGAACGACAACCAAATGCAATTAGTTTGGACAGGGGGCAGAGAGTATAGCATTGGACTACCTGGGGAGCAACACCAGGATTCAGCTGAGGGCGGCGTTCCACTAACGATCTGATTGCCGGGGCATATGGGCAGTTGTAATAACATGGATGAAATCAGTGTAGATTCGGATGCTTCCTAGGCGTTGGTGGACCCAGAGGTGAAACAGAGATTCTTAGGAGTGAACGCAAAGTTAATCCGCTGGATATGTTGTTGCATCTTTCAAGAATTCAGAAACGAAAGATACATTTTGGCACCTGCCAATTTCACCCTAGGTCAGATATCCAAATAGCAGGAGGCCAAATTTTTCCTAAGCTGATCTCTTACCATCACGAGGAGAAAAGGAGCTCCGTTTTCGGTTTCTTCTAGCAAGATCGGTTGAACTGGACCTGGGATACGTGAACGCCAAATCGGAGTGCATACCACAGAAAGAATTCTAGACAACCAAATGGCATTAGCCAAGAGCTGCCCTGTGGAAATTGAACTATGCTGAACTGGAAACCAAAACTCAAGGTTGTTCAAGGTTGTCCATAATGCTACTTTGAATGAACTATTTGTTTTCGTAGTTTGCCGATGAACGCAATTGACAAACGCAAGTAAGACTACCTTTATTCGACCATGAACTTTCTGATAAAAAGAACGGAATGGAAGTTGATTCACATAGTAACATTTGCAGAGAGGTATCCCTATCCAAATCTGCAAGAATTCGGCTCTCTGGTCGATCGGTTGAATATTAAATCAATGAGTTTGTCACAATGTGTAATTGAACTGAATGAAGATGGAATCACTTTTACGAGCGTATGTTGTTTATAATTATTCAACTCGGTAAAGGAGACACCTAAAACAAAATCGCACTTCACATGGGACAATATATTGGATCACGCAACTGTTTCAACGCCCAGAGATGATACTGAAGAGCTTTTTGTTTTGAGAATAAAACGTTCTGGAGTAGACTTGTTGGGGTTTCGCAATGAAGTACTGATCTTCAGACAAAGGGAAGAAGGCGAAGCCGTTTCATTAACCATGACGCTGTTTGGTGAGGAGAAAAAGCAAAAGTAGGTATCAAAATGCCTTTCAGCACACTTCATTAATATTATTTACATTTGTTTCCTTCCTGTTACGAATAGCGGTACATTGATCTCTTCGCTTTAGCTGATTCATTAATGCATCCATTAAGTGAATAAACGTTTTTACCTATTATTTAATTATTTAATTATTTAAATAATCGAATAATCCACCTATTCTCCTACTTGCAGCAACACATGACGCGTGACAATTATTTCCTTATAAGAGCTAAGAGGAACTAGGAGCCAGCCAGAGTTTCCACCATTTCCCGATTTTCAGCAAAACCATATTCACATAAACAGCATCTCTATTAGAAAATGAGTTTCGGTCGCTACTTGCTAAGCCTTACGCTACAGAGAAAGCAGGTATTTCTGGGAAAGCTAGGAATGCACCCATCCGAAAACGGAGGAACAAAACTGTTTTTTCATTGGTGGAAATTAGTTGATATTTTAGCATGCGGACAAACAACACTGGACACCTTGTGGCATCAAAACCAAACCTTTTTCTTACAGCTATCTTTAATTCATTTATGAGTTGTTTATATATTTCACACAATTTCCAGATTCTTTTATTATTTCGTTCTTTGTCCCATTTATTCTCCCATGCCGACAGACGATGCAAATCGTCGCGGTTAGATTTTGCAATTTGGCTCTGTGGAAGACCGTCTTGGAATGAGTAGGTCATCCACAATGACTCTTAGGGTTCTTAAATTTGACGCTTAAAACAGACATCGCCCTGTTATTCTGTTACTTGAGCCGATACACATTACGAATAATAGTCCCTGTTCCTGCAAATCGGTAAACCTAAGACAGGAGCTTTTCTCTACTGAGAGCCATTGGTCCAATTGCGGGGTTACCAATCAGAAGAGAAAAGTCATGCATCAGTTCTGGGCAAATATCCATGCAAGTGACTAATCTTGAGTTGACTGTGTCCCACCGAATCCCTCAGTAATGCTGAATAACTAGCCCTGAAAGAGTTAGGCTGCTTTTGCAACCGCCGCCCACTAGTTGTTTGACGAATCTTGCTGCTTTGCGTTGCAACGACCTAATTTTACTGCCACCAACAATACAGGAGTAGTTAACAGAATGCCGGCACTTTATTTACTGTCGTATCGGGGATGCAAGCTGCACTTAGAAAGAGTTGTAGCTCAGTCGAGAAAAGAAACAACAGTCCGAATTTAGAACATATATGCTATTGCGTATAATTCTTCTGCATTTTAATACGTCGTTGTAATTTATGAAACCATAGCCGCAAAGTCTTTTGCACATCAAACATTCTAATTAGGACCTTATCCAAATTAGTAAGCTGCATCTGGTTTTCTTCCGTCCACTGGAATCTACGCATCTCTGGGCAAATTAATCAACAGGTTGCACAAAGTAGTTAAAAGTATAATAATGCCTCATTCCAAAATTTCTTTGTACTTTTCGTTCGGTTTTGTGCCACAGTTAAACCTCATCCGCTCGCATAAGACAACTCTACTGAAATACGGGCCGAAAGTTTTAATTATGCCAGAAATAGTAATGGTCTCGAATGCCGCAGGGCATCACTAGTAGCCGCATGAAGGCTTAATGAGGGCTAAAATACTAGCGCAAATAATGTTCTTCAATCCTTGAAATCCATAACGCAGCGAAGCAAAGTACTTGGTGACCCGCAGGTGAGGAAATTTTATAAAGGCAAACCATGAGAAACTTTGTGGAAGCCCTTGCTGAATTTTGCATTTTATGTTATCCGCGCGATGGTCATTTGCCGGGAGATCCACCCAGAAATCTCTAACTAGCAGAAAATTCGACCCTTATAGTAATCTCTGAAGAAGTCCCTGCTTTTTGAGGGAAATTAAGTGCAAAAGTCTATATGGTAAATATGGCCAACAAAACGATGGCCATCAGAATATTTCCCAGAACTACCTTTAATCTGTGGGTAAACCGCACAAATCCTTCATTGGAGACGCGGTAAAACGGAAAGTCTACAGCGAAGCAGATTTATCAGTCCACGGCCTCAGAATTTCTGAATGAACACATTCGTGTGAACTTCCAAGATCACTGAAGGTCTCCTTCGGTTAAAAAGGCTGAATCGTGGATTTGGAATTCTATTGAGATGGTTCTGATATTTCGTAGGATTCAAATGCACAGTGGTGCTCAGACACCAACGCCTTCTCTAAGTCCTTTTCCTCCAGGTTTCCTTACCCTTTAAAATGTGGAATAACAAGTTTAGGCCGTATGCAATGCCCCAGGTGAGTGCAAAGACGTTTACCTGCGGCCTACTCTTAGGCCAAATTTGCCTGTATTATTTGTCTTGTCAATTCTACTGATGAATATTCATCCTCTTATATGACCAGTGTACATCAATAATGTCGCCAAGCAAGGTTTCTGCTGTGGAAGGTGCGACCCAGATTACGGATGAAACACGAAGGGCTTGTCATATACTTCCGAGAACATTAGGTTGACACAAGCTCACATGCATCTGTTTTAGCGCGAGCTCTCTGCCTTGCTATCGCGCGGCAGGAATATAATGATCACCAGAGTCCGCAACTACAAGGTGATATCTAAGCGCATTTAATCCTCCTTGGTTCATATACACTTTCATGAAGCCCAACATCTTGAATAATGGCTAAAAGATCTCGCGTGAACGTATTCATTGACTTAGTATGACAACCTACATTTCAATCAAATTGCGGCGAGGTAAAACCTTCGAGGATGAGGCCGTAAACGCTAAGCTGCCGCATATAGGGCTCCTCAAACGAAATCTACCGTTTCCGATCCACTCGAAGTGAAAGGTAAACACCAAAGCACAACCCGCCCTCTTGGATAAGCATGGTGATGTAAGTGATAAGGATGTGTTCCAGAACGGACACTTTACCCCTATTAGCTCTGCACCATGGCAGGCTGTAAAATGGCTGAACCCCGGCAATGCCACCTTGGATTCAGAGACGACACTTGTTAGCCACGTTTTTGTAAGGGATCCCAGTGTCAGAGATCAATCTATCTTCGGGGGCGAAGACATGCGCTGGCAAAAAGGAACCAATACCTGACTCCGGTGAAGTTTGACAATGTGTAGCCCCCCTGAGCGTGCCACTAAGACACATACCGCTGATTTTGCATACGCGCGGATTTTAGTGGGTGGCAAATTTACAGAAATATTATTTCTCTGACTAAACTCAGATAATAGAGTCTAATCGGCGGAAAAGGATTCGTTAAAGTCACCTCTGCTGTTAATACATGTGACAATGAATGGCCACACGACTATGAAAAATGGGATGCCTTTTCATCCTAATTTTCCCTCCGACAGTAACGTTAACCTGAATAGATGATCCAAAGCAGGGTTTGCGATGATAAAGTTGGAATCCGTCGGATTTCAAAAGCCTACAGTGTCCACCACAGTGCCACAAACGGCTCTCGACTGACAGTGCAGTAGATAGCCGTCATGCATAACTAAGAAGATGCAAACTGCATAACCAAGAAGATGCAAATAGCCAACGTTGTAAGCTAACAAACTAGACGAATCCGTCAACAACAGACGTAATGCCGCAATAATTTTGGACTGCAGTCAAAAGTAACATATCCAGACATTTTGGTGGCATGAATAAAGCATATTATTAGCTCTAAAGGACCAAGAGAAAATAAAGAGAATGCAGAATTAAAAGTTCTGAGGTGCTGTGACAGTGCATGAAAAGCCATATAGCTGACAGTGAATAACTGATTTCACCGAGCATACTGAAACAGTGTTTGGCACTTTTGCAGCTTGGCTTTGCTCAGGTGGATATTTGTATTAGTGTTCCCGTGAATAGTTATTCTTCGTAGCAAAGGGACTGTTTTCTTAGTGGTCGATGTCAAAACAAGCCAAAGGATACACAAAGAGAAGGGCTGCAACCAGAGTCAGGGTTACAGTGTTCTGGAACAAAGTCTAATTAATGTGTGGAAAGTGTTCATAATGATTATCGCATTCTTTTTAACCTTTCATAGAAAACTAAAGACCGTTTGCTAAACCATATATTCATCATTTTTGTCGTAGGGTTTAAGGCTGAAATCTAAGCAGTAAAGTGCACTGAGATAAACAGAAATTCAACAGATTACCTGCTGCATAGGTGAAAAGTTAAAACAGCCTAAAGAAGCTATGCAAATCTTTAACAACAACAAACAAGACAATAATGTCCCCCATTTTGAATGATTCTCGAAACAAAACTGGTATCTTGACAGTCGATAGTTGGGGATGACCACTAACGCTGATTAGGGAATTAAAACAGCGGATTAAAACAATCATCACAAGTAGCATGCAAAAAGGTCTTGAACGGACGTTTTTGAGCAGTCCTTCTGCCCAACGCAGATCTAGTAAATTCGCAGGTATTTTCATTGAACGTCCATAACTAGTTCCTTATGTATGCCAGAGTTAGAAATACCGCGTGGAAAACTAGAGATAATGGCTGAGTCAGTGAAAGTATCAGGACATTTATAAAAGTTCTAATTAAAACGTTTTGGCTTGCCCAGTCGTCATTCATGTCCAAAAGTTGTATAATATGACTTCATGTTACCCTAGAACAGTCCAGAATTCCAGTCACAAATCACCTCGCTGATTGGGTCTTCCTGCGGAACTTTTGAATATTATACGTGGTCAAATATTTGGGAATGTACAGTTGACGCAAGCTCACCCTCAATGTACAATAGACAGCACTGCGACAAAAGGTTATCTAAAGTGCACCTAAAGTCTCTCATTGTTGAAGCAAAGAGCAAATTTATGTTTTACTCTAGCACTCGATAATCAACTGAGTTATAAATATGTGGATTTTATAGAGAAGTAATGACATTCTATTTATCTAGGCCAGGAGAGTGTTGTCCTAGTAACCAATGCCCTAGACAGCCCTAAAAACCGAAATAGTTTTGGTGCAATGGCAGAAAATTCAGGTTGCAAAACACAATTCAGGCCACCAAGAATGACACTCACTGATCACCACAGCTTGTAATTTACTCTAAACCAGCATGAGTTCATTTACATGCCCAGAGTGTCGTAGTATATGTTAAATGCTAGAATTTTGCTTTCTGCATGCATTTCCTACATATGTTGGAAGACCCAAAAGTACTCCCATCAACCTATGTTCATTAGAAGCATATCGCTGGATTTATCTTTTGATGCCCAAATCAACAAGAAGTTCATAAGATGGAATTAGTTCATATAAAGATGGAAAAAATGTCTAAGTAACAATTAAATAGAGCGTTATGAATTATGTAAAGACTAACTTTCCTTTGCTAAACCAAAATTCATAAATCAGGTTTTTGATATCTACTTCTAATTCACAGTGTATGATGTATGGTTCAAAATATCAATGTAAATCTTGCATTCGATGTAAAGGATAACCTGGCAAACGCTGAAAATTTAAGCAGTCAGAAAAAGTTAGCACAGAAATGGAGAGCTACAGACCACCAGTCTGTAATCGAAATAATCTTCAAGTTGCAGTGATGATCAGCAACGTCATGCGCGGAATTAACAAATGGCCACGGCAAAAGGCTGCTGCAGCTAGTTGTTTGGAGAGATTGTCATGGATGATAGATACAGCGGAGCACTTCGAGTTCAGAAGCAACGATAAACTCGGAACTGAAGGAATGCTTGCTGAGCTCTGGAATTGACCATTAAATGATTGGAGTTCATATTTTGTTTTTCTGCATCCAAGTGAAGCAAACGTAAGCTGGCGTAAAACATAGAGAACTTGCCAGTAATTTTGGTTTAATACTGTCTTAAATCTAAGTTAATAATCCGTAGCACGGACAAATTTTATCAACGAAGAAATAAGATGCAAATTTTTATCGTTTCACAATTGAACATAGTGTTTGTCTACACACGGATACCAATTATTATATAAGATGACACTAAAAAAAATACAAGTTTCATGAATTTGAAAGTGATCTCGACTGGAATAATAATTTACGGATCTAGATAATAAATGCAGTTGGCTAAAGTTTGCGAAGCAACGCACAAGTGACAAATAGGGTGAAGGAATGGAAATAAAGTTGCATTTATCGTCATTGGTCAGATAACCAGCTCTGGTATCCTACAAGCATCTCCATCTGGTCCTTCCGTGAAGTTTCATCTGCATCACTTTGGGAAGCCTGAAGCTGCGGCGTGTGGTGTTGCTAGTGTTAGTGTGATCTCAGTGAGATGGCTGAGGCTGCACTACTTGATTGGATCTCAGTCGATGAACAGCTATGCGCAATGAGACATAGATGTTAATAGAAAGTAAGCAGTCCGCTCTGACAGACACAGCTTATTGCCTCTACGTATATGACAATGGTTTACATTCCATATGAAGTCAAGGACACCATTTTATAAAAAGCTGCACGACCTCTGACATACAACAAGGTGGGATGATATAGAGATTTTGGCAGGAGACATGAAAGTTAGGTTAGATCGTATGCCCTCAAAACAGGTGCATCTAGTTGATACTTTGGTCTCCACTCCTGTCGTCCTAAAAACGAGGAATCGTTGTTCCCTCTGTGTTAAAACCGTCCTTTGGTTCTTCCTGGTGCGACCTTCAAATTTTTCAACTGATAGTTCTCCATGGGTCATCCACAATTTTCGAGCCAGCGGTGGACGTAAATCGAATAACTTGCCATTAGTTACAAATGGCGAGGTTACCCACAGGACTGCCGATATTACTGCAGCACTCTCTTCGATCCAGACTACGTGTCGGTGTGCAGTAAGCTGTCCAAGTGGCTTTGTGGGCCCTACAAACGCAAGGCACAGCATCTTTTAGGTTGCGAAAAGCTATCTGATCCGATTTGCCTATCAATGTTTAAAACCAAACTGGCTTAAAAGCAACAATTGCTAACATCTCAAAACACCCATGAGCAAGTGTCTTTTATCAATAATGCCTTGCATTCTGCTATCTTAGTGAATTCTGGTCTCGCACATTGCAAAATAACACAAGCAAAATNATAAACTCGGAACTGAAGGAATGCTTGCTGAGCTCTGGAATTGACCATTAAATGATTGGAGTTCATATTTTGTTTTTCTGCATCCAAGTGAAGCAAACGTAAGCTGGCGTAAAACATAGAGAACTTGCCAGTAATTTTGGTTTAATACTGTCTTAAATCTAAGTTAATAATCCGTAGCACGGACAAATTTTATCAACGAAGAAATAAGATGCAAATTTTTATCGTTTCACAATTGAACATAGTGTTTGTCTACACACGGATACCAATTATTATATAAGATGACACTAAATAAAATACAAGTTTCATGAATTTGAAAGTGATCTCGACTGGAATAATAATTTACGGATCTAGATAATAAATGCAGTTGGCTAAAGTTTGCGAAGCAACGCGCAAGTGACAAATAGGGTGAAGGAATGGAAATAAAGTTGCATTTATCGTCATCGGTCAGATAACCATGAAAGCAGATGTGCTTCAAAATAAATAAGACGTGGATGAATTAATGGCGAAATTAAAACCATAAAAATGACAACAAAGGTAGATTTTTATTTTGAAATTACCTATGAAAACCATAAACTAATGCATGATTTTGATAAGTTTCAGCATAAACAAGTTCCTGCATTGCTGAATTTATCATTGACTAAGTTACACTCAAAGTTGTA
Source organism: Fasciolopsis buskii (assembly GCA_008360955.1). Classification (NCBI taxonomy): domain Eukaryota; kingdom Metazoa; phylum Platyhelminthes; class Trematoda; order Plagiorchiida; family Fasciolidae; genus Fasciolopsis; species Fasciolopsis buskii. The sequence continues at coordinate 115,337 of LUCM01002836.1, read as the reverse complement.
ATACTGTGAATTAAAGTACCGAAAACTGAGTTCATATTTCGAATATCACATTGTCATTGAATACAGAAATTAACATTCTCAGCGTTCTTTAAAATGCTAGCGTTATTTATGGATTTTTGCTAAAATACCCCTTTCATCTTTTGCAGTAAACATCGGCTAACAATCATTTAACTTGTAGCCACGAAGATATCAACTGAGATGACGAAACTTCTACTTTGATTCTTTAACAGAGGAACAATGGTCACGACCCATTTAAAAAAGTTGAGTTAATCCAAAAAGCTATTAAGGACTAACGATTTCAGATCTTTCAAAAGATTCTCTCATTCCACACATTAAATTGCAACAGTTCACAAATTCCGGTTTATCGTTGAACTCGACGTTTACTAGAAATGTGATCATTAATGCATTTGGGAACAAGATTAGTATGGCCAAAATATGTTTGGAATAGCTTAATTGGCGACAGGTATTAAAGTCGTTGAGTTAAAGCCACTAATATTGATTACAATTTGTTCTTAAACTTTATCGCCAGTGACCTACACTAGACTGAGCCCACAAAACATATAACTATAGATAAGATTGATCATTGTGAAAAAGTTTCCAAATCTCCATGTATTCAAGAAGGCGAGATTTCACCATACGCAAACGCTCGTTCTTCAAGTAATCCTTTTTACTCCCGCTGCCATCTGATTTTGTCACATTCTTTGGGTTTTGTAGTCAACCCTGCAAGTGATAGTGTCACTAGCGTAAGCTCTGTTGCTCTTCCCTCGTGTTCTCACTCAGATAGCATCAAAATCTTACAGTACTCTCTTCCGTCGGTATGCACTTATTCGTCCTTGATCCTATTTCCAACTAGCCATATCTAATGTGCAATCGATAATGCGTTTAGGTCATCATGGATGATTAGCACTGGATATGCTGCCCACCAATATGTATTGCATTCACGAAATCAGCATTTAAGCCTCCAGCTCTGGTATCCTACAAGCATCTCCATCTGGTCCTTCCGTGAAGTTTCATCTGCATCACTTTGGGAAGCCTGAAGCTGCGGCGTGTGGTGTTGCTAGTGTTAGTGTG
>LUCM01002836.1:65772-112843 GCA_008360955.1 Fasciolopsis buskii | reverse complement strand
GTTCATCAGTGCGCGACCATCACATTGCCGCTAAGAACCCACCGCACACTCGAAAGCTTCAACGTTGTCGGGTTAAGAACTCTGTTGCTCTAATGTTCTTAGATCTTTTCCACGCATCCTCAAATGAACCCAAGATGTGATATAAATGACTACTCCTCTTAAGCTACGCGATACCAGCTCGACAGACATGAACACGACCTAATAGCCAATAGAGAAACATTTTTGGTGTATTTGTTCTTCCGCTGGTCACCAATCGGTACAAATTTGCTTGGACAATTTACTGCAAATGATAACTTTGAGCTGCACTCAGAAAACGTTTGATATACGCCATGTTTATTGAAAATCTTATCGTTATCTACACTTTGGTTAAGGCTGTGTGTGAGCAGTCATTCTTGAACCGGTTCTGCAAGCAATGAACGCTAAAGTCGACCCACCCTTTATCCAAGTCATTTTCCCTTTTGAATTCTGAAAGATACAGCTGCGACAGACAACAACGAAACATAAATATGAATGTGGCCTTATACGTAAAATGATTCTTCAGTTTGCAAGATTCTTCTAAATTCCTCGCAAAATGGTGCGCTCAGTATATCAGGAACGGTATGTGCTTTGCATCTTCAAAATGCAAGGTACTTCTTCAGGATTGGAAGGAGCCTGTACCCACGCCCATCGGTTTGGATGTTGGTCAGAGGTAGTCGATTAGTTCAAGCACCTTGAAAGCCTGATCACATCTGGTGAATGTGTTAGGGAGGAGGTTTCACCATGAATGACGAATGCCAGAACAGCTTTGGCAAGCCTGCGACACTTGTGATGCCGCCATGACCCCCGGCTTTCCCTCAGGGGGAGGTTGTACACTACAATATTTTGTCTTTACGGTTTCACGACTTGGCCTATTCGCGTTGAGGGTGCCCGGCGACTTTCTGTTTTCGACCACCAATGTCTCCAAAGTATAACTCGCGTCTGGTGGAAATATCGAGTGAGCAATGATGAGGTGCGTCGTTGTGTTTCGGGTGGAGACAGTCGTCCTTTGACCAAGATAATCGCTGTACGTCAATTTCGGTAGCTTGAATAAGTTTATCGTATGGTTGCCCATCATCTACCTTTCCGTGCTCTTTTTGCACGTGCCGGGAAAGTCGGGAAGAGCCGACGCTGATGTTGGGTTATGACTTGGCATAGAAGCAGGAAGTAGTTAGCTTCGGCTTTGGTATCGGCCGGTACTTCTGGCCTTTCTAGCTTGGACCCCAAAGAGGAGGGTATTTTTGGTTGGAAATGATAAGAAATACGGCTTCAAACCAAATTCAGTGGACTGAATGCCTTATGGCCTGTCTCTAAAATTAATCTTTCCTAAAACAATCCGAAAACAACCAAACAATCGCAATGTATTTACGGTAAAAGTAGGGAAAGGCAGCTAGTTTGCTATGGTTTGTTGTTACTAATTTTTTTCTCTGTGTTTGCCCACTTCTAAAGTTCCATTTACATGTCTTTTTGCGATGGCATCAGGCTTGTTTTTAAACTGGTGCATAATGTACATTTTGGTAGAAGTGGTATTTGCAGAAGTCTAAATTCACCACTGTAGGCAACGTGGACGTTTGAATACCATGATTATCAGCTTTTTGGAACTGACACATTTTTTCCTGACCATCGTACCCTTTTTAAATTGTACCATCAGCAATATTTTGCTTTCTTTCTGTCAGTGTCTTCAAGCAACTGGGTACAGGCACAAATAACGGCATTTGTAGTAGTTGCCGATGATCATTTTAGCTGGACTATTTGGAAAACAACAGCCTTAAACTAATATGTTTGTGCGTTCGACTAGATGATACGAAAACCAGCGTAAAAATATAATTGCAAGGAAAGGCAAGTTAAAAACTGTCTTGTTCTCGGAAAATTTACGAGTAGCTTAGAAAATTTAAAACAATGGATGGAACGGTGATTTGTTCTTTAAGACTTCGTGAAGCAAAAGGCAAATTTCCCCCAAAAATGTGTTTATCACTGACGAAAATTGGGTCACAGCCGAAAAGCACTTCAACAAAATAGGTTACTTATAAAAAGAACAATACGTATAAATATAGGTGTGTTACGTTCTCAAAGAAAATAATAATAAAACGTTGAACGTGATTAAGGCACTTTATCAGTTCGATTCGTGTTCAAGTGCACAATGCGTGCTCCAGTCTGTCCAAAAAAACTCTAAGCAGACCAGCTGCTGAGATTTTGCAAGAATCTTCCGAATTCTTCTGAAAAATAAAGTACGGAGATCTGGTTCAACGGAACAATATTCCAGTGCAATATAAAACTGGAAATATTTTGATTAGACGTTATTTTGAAAATGTAAACTAGACAACCAGAAAATTAGTCGCGCGAACCCTTCCACGACATGAAGAGATAAATGAGTTAATGGACACGGTCAAGCAGAAGGATTAGTGTAGTGCCATGGTGCTGGGTGATACTACAAAGAAGGTTGAGGTGTCGAATATAAGGTGAAAATTGCAGCCCGAGGCAAATATTATTCTAAGCAATCAGGAAAAATGAACCCTAGGTGCACAAAAACAGACCGGATGCGGCGTTCATGTGGTCAATTGAATAGCCAAAGGAGCACCGTGCGCGTATCCCACATGCGCAGCCATCACTGTGAAAGCGGTCTTGTGTTTCTGGCACTCGATATTTAGGTGTGCAAACAATAAATATATGCATATATATATATATATATATTTAATGTCAACCATAAAACAGCTGGTATCAGATACAATATTCCCGGTTAAAGACTTGATTACCGACTAATGGCATTAGGACGCAACGTGAATGGGTGTACGTTATTATAGTCACCCATACTTAACGCAAAATCAACGACAAAATGGTTAGAAATTCATTCTGAATTAATCACGAGAAATTTAAAACTCGCTTCACTTTGGTTTATTTGTCTCTAACTTGCAGACCGAAACACTGCCGAAATTCATTTTAGCCAGTGAACACACCTACAAAAATATGCATGATGAAAGAGAGTCAAGGTTGGTTATTAGAATGAACATCAACTAATCACAAACTGTGTTGATAAATTTGTCTGTAATAGAATCATTACCACCTAAGTTACACACCTACGCAAGCACGTGAACATTCTTTGATCTAGTAAAGCCAGCTTAGATATCAAATGAAGAATCGTTGTGATGTGCTTATTGTTTTTTTTCAGCGTAAATGCGGGAGATATTATCATCTGATCGTATGAATCACACTTCGAAGGTGATTACAAATGTCCTCGTGAGTGCGTGGAACGGTGTGCTGTCTAAATCTGTATAAAAAAGCAATATTTGGTTAGGATGAGGTCGGCTCCACTGATAAAGCCACTTAGATTGTGAAACAGAGGAATATTGTTCAAGTTACTGTGAGATCTTCTTGCCCAAAGCAAACGTGGCAAAAGAATTCTCCTGTTCCAGTGGTAATTATCACTAGTTTTGACCTGGGGATAAAATGTAAGTTTCCATTTAATTTATTTCTACCTAATCCGTTGTTTAGTACTGTTTTTTTTCTCCATGTACTGTGGTTCCGCTTTTTTTCTTCCTACTAAGGAAACCAATAAAAAAGAAGAAAAAATAATGAACATATGATAATAGGTGTAAACATAAGTAGAGAATCGCGATAACAGTACCACACATTTGGAAATGTAATCCGCAGATGATTATTGAAACTCTGAGAACAAAAGTGCCAGATAAGTTAGCCTTTTGTATTTCTGTAGTGGAGTTGTATAAATAGAGCCTATCGCACAAATGGTTTACGCGCACCAAAGACATCATGATTGATTTGAGGCTGAAATAAAATTCGCTCTATAAAATGCACGGAACTGCCCTCATCCATGCAACCACACCAAACGGAAGATAAAATCACCAGAAATTCTTACTCTTTTTTTGGATTCTCATAGAATGTAGAGCGGAATATTCGAAATGCTGATTGCTGAAGGCTGGTAATTGTAAACCTACAATAAGTTGAACGAAAACGGACACAATCCGCCGTACTTGTAAGCGCTTAATTCTGATTCTCTCTGTACAATAAAATTAACCATATAAGGTGTAATTTGTCTGCTTGTTGTTCATACGTCACAGTCCTTCCAAGTTTTTACATTTTTGCCTGTAAATGTCTGAAAATCGTGATTTTCTGGTAAACGGGACTGAAAGCTTGCATCATATTTCCGTCATTACGTCGATAATGAAACAATAGAACATTTCGAGCTTTCAGAGTCTATAAAAGCTTTTCTCATTTGAAGAAACCGGTGACGGTTTATTCTGAAGGCCTTTGTTGAACTATTTACCAATAACTCGAAGGAATCAATGCTGCTTAGTTGTTTAAAATAGCTGGCAAGTTCTAAACGCAAGAGCTTTTTCTCAAGGTCTACTTTCCTGTTTGTAATATTAAAATTTATTTAAAAGGCAAGTCCGCATTCTGCACCGAATCAACTCTTTCGGTACTGAATGTCTTTATATTTTGATGACGCTATGTCCAAGACAATGAATAATGGTCAATAGCTTCTACTTCAGAAATGCGCCAGCTATAAAAAGTGTTTTCAGTTATTGAAGTCACACGGGAATGGAGAAAAGTTTCTGTTTAATTGGATCCCGGCTGCTTTGTTTCTAAACCCTTTAATAAGCGCTGGGCTAACGCAGACAAAATGATTCACCTATCCTCATGCAAAGTACTCATATCGATCTGAGATAACAGTAAACCTCCCATCGCAGCCTGGAGCACATCATTGTCGGTAATGGTATCGTGCATTCGTTGACGTTTTATTGGGTCCGGATTATTTGAACCACGTAACGTGTACTCATCTATCCATAGCTAACCAAATACCTTTGTCGAAACAGGGTAGTTTCAGTTGCATGTGGTTCTGAGCATTCACGTGACACTGAGATCTTCTGCATCAAACATAAATGAAGCTTGTACTAAAACGCAGACACATGAAAAGAGTGACAAGTAAGCATTAGATATTGCGTTAAAATCTTGCTGAAGATCGCTGATTGAGTTTAAAATGTTTTCGCACTGCTGAATCTCATAGGACTTTGACATGTTCTGGGCGATATAATGACGTAAAAAGAAATTCAAAATTTGTCAAGTGACAGTTGTTCTAATAGACAATGCCTTGAAGTCCTAAAACCAAGCATTTAATTATAATTATTGAAAAATTTAGAGCACTCACGTTTACCGTTAGTTCTCTGTACTACAGATCCACTTAAGTTTTAATTCAAGTTGCAGTTTTCATAATAGAAATATAACTTGTTACCATGGAAAAGGTATTATTTTCACGTTTCTATACTGTGCCGTGACAAACTGGGCCATCAGATCTATTGCAGAAGTTACAAACAAACCAAATTATTTATTGAATGGGTCGACGATTGACATTCAGAGTCACGATAATTGACAAATTACCAAGAAGGTTTTTAATAAAAGTTGAGGAACTATTTCTTTCTGTCTTACAAAACCATGAAATATTAATTTCAGTTAAATTGGTCAAATGGAAACAGCTCTCGCGTTTGGGTCATAAATCTGGCTAGTCATTGCATGATGCAAGAAGACTGAAAAACTTACAATAACTAAGTGATTATGAACCATCTCTTTTGGCGAAGTTGCATCACAATAACTGTTCGAGGTGTACCGAACTCAAAAAGTTACAAATAATTTGACTGTAATCATCAATTAGAATTATTATTTTTGGATGAAAAACTTTTCAGCCATAGGAAGGCGTTATTGTAGCGTTCTCTCATGATCTGAGCTTTATGTCATGTTGAACTGGAACAATCATTTGCAATCGATGTTGTGAGGAATCAACCACAACCACAGTACATTGGTGCACGGTTAATGGTTGTCCAAACTGAAATGAGCCGAACCGATTGATGACTCAATCTACTTAATCACACTGCCATTGTCCGGCCTGCATTTAATACCTTCTTAAGAAAACACGCTGTTGCCTGGTGTTATCGTTAACCACGTATTTATCATGACAGTAGTTAAATTCACCATCAAAATAGAAAAATAGCTCGGATAGAAAGGTGAATTCATGAAACGATGTGACACTGCTAACCTGGGTTAGTTGCTGACATTTTAGGAAAGAAAGTATCAGACTTCGTGAACAGAATTTAGGATTGGATAGTCCGGGCACAACCACCTTTGGCACTATCTCGCTCGCGCGTCAGTTAACTGCAAACATCCTACTAAGTGCTCGTCGGGAAACCGATTGAAGAGTTTCACTGTACTTTTCACCAAGTAGGATGCTTATGGCTTACCAAAGGCTGTCACAGATAAGTGATTTGCGTATATCACCTAATATACTGACTGAACGGTGCAAGCCTGTTAGCCTGAATAAATGCTTTCACAACGGAGCAGATGTCAAACCTACTACCTTTTTTTAAGCCCAGCGACGGCAGGCGAATAGTTCCAAATGTTAAGAACTGATTTCGGTTTTCTCGACCAATCCGCACTTGTGTACACACGAAACAAATCACGATCTACTGATGGAATTAGTTCTGATAACTAAAATTACGTGAGCTGTGCAGACTTGAAAAATGTAAATCTGACGCTGAGCCTACGTATATCAGGGGCGTTTCGTACTACGGGCAAACGAGGATGGGTTTCATACGCTAGTGACAGAGTTCAGCTATCTGTTATTCAGATGATTTTTTTCACTGAGGTGTAGTGTATTGCTTTCGGCATGTGATTGAGAAATCATTGTAGAGAGTGATCAACACAGATTTTTCTGGCACAGGCTGACAAATCACAAAGGCCCTCTTGCTTGGATTGTACCAAACGAGGTCTGACAGTATCGTTGTGCTCTCAAAAGATAATCGTTTCCAGTTCCATTGAAAAGTCTATCTTCATCCGGCTTCAGGAAAAGCCATTGGACGGTTTTCTTCAGTTATTTTGGGTGACAGCGTGTTACCTTTCAAGAAGCGGGAACTTTAGTCTCAATTTCATTTTACTCAACCGTACCCTTAGTATCACATTCCTTCTCACAAGAACAACTACTCCCAGTCACGTATTCTGTTCGATTTGTCGCACTTCATTACCCACCTGTTGAGTCTATTTTATTTGCTGTTTGCTTCCGTAACACATGTTGTACACTCGCGTTTGCGCTTCATCTCACAAGCTCCATGCTGACGTTTGTGCTTACAGCTACACGCACTTGGCAATCTGATTTGAAATAGTGACAAGAAATCACACCGCTTTGACATTAATTTTCTATAAGCGTATCAAGTTGTCTTGGGCTAAACAATTTCATTTAAGCAGTTTCATGAAAAATGAGCGATGAATTTAAGCGCGGAAAGGATTTTAATGTATCCGATTAGGATTTGCCACGAGCGGGTACTCGCTAAAGTCTTTTAGGAATGATCCAAATTGCAAGAATCGTTACTCGAATTAAGCAAAGTGTAAACAAATTGAAGATGACGCTGATTCACGAAATAGAACTAGACCACGCATGAAGACGGTGGCATGTGATCATTACTCTGTTGTCTCATTCATCACATTCCACAAGGCAGAGAATTAAAAATCATTAATTTCCAACCTGAATCATTTTGATACGATTTGTTGTTTGATTTATTGTTTCGCCCCTCTATCTCTTGTACAGTTAACTGGCAGCAATAGCACCCACCCAAGACTCCAAAAGAACAGAGAATGTGCTCTTAACTGAACTACAACTGGTTCATTTGTGTAAACAATAGACAAAGGTTGTTCATTTGGCCAGTTATTAGCTAGAAGTATGCTCTTGTGCAAGAATCGGAGACGTTCACCAAACTGTTTATGAACTAAAGTAGTTTCGGTAGAGGATCAATAAGCAGGCTTTTCAACATTGCTCAGGGTTGACACCAAAATAGACGTTGTTTTCCCACGGCTTCAGGGTGCTCGAATTTGACTATTGGCGCCCGATTCGTTGTTACACACTGTCAGAATTGGTATTCACCTAAGGGTTGGTCTAGTCAATGGCAGAAGGAAGATTTTTGTAAGATATATCTCTACATTTACGTCAAAGGTTCTAAGCTGATAGCAATTTTTCCTTCATGCTAAATGAAAAATCTGCAATCATTGCGACCTATTTTAACTGTATTGCTTTTGGCACGTGTCATTTCACTGATTGAAGGAACTGCAGCTGGCAGTCATATCACTACTCCTGATTAATACAATCAAAGTGGTAACGTCCCCATCAAATTTGCAGGTCCAAAGGAAATGAACTGAATAATAAAAGCGAAAAGAGAAGTCGAATGAGAACAAGTTCAGTAAGTATTTTCCTCAAACTTAGGCGTCTCATTTGATTCTTTAAAGTCCAGTGAACTTCTTTGACAATTGTGGTTTAGCCCCTTTTATTAAAAATGTAGTGTAATTTCGTAATCCTTGAAGAACTGTCACAGTGAACGCTTAGCTGAAAAATGTTAACTAAAAGATAGATTTAAAGGGAGGATAGCAATTCAACTCAGAAGGGCTGTTTGAAAAAGACTGTGTGAACAAAAAGTACGTTTAATTTCAAATTAATTTCATATCATTTGAGTGCGAGCTTCAGCAATCAAATCCTATGCATCCAAAAACTTTGAAATGCGATAGCAAGGATGTTTCCAGCAAAATCGACTTATTTTGCATAAAGGTTGTCAGACTTTAAAAACCTCGAACCAATGACTAGTATTTCAGTTGCATAAATACTGGGTATCGTTCCCAGCCATGCGCTAGGGTTAGATGTCAACAAGGTGACGAGGAATAATCAACTTTATTTCCGAAAAAAATGACCGTGTATCGCCCCTAGGTTTGTGCGTTCAAAATCTTTGCCAAAAGAAATGATTCACCTTCCAAGTTGATCACGAAGATGATAAGACCATTACTAGTATGATGTGGGTAGGTCATTTGTTGATAAGGTTAGTTGTCGTAGAGCAGCAATATCTGCCTAAACCAATGCAGGTAGTGGCATTGGAGAAAATAAGACGGCGGGTAAATGTCGATGAACTGACCATCATTGCGCCATTAAAAATTCCGTCAACTCAGGTTGTCTGGAACACTTAAGGTAAACAACAGTAATCAAGCTATTCCAAAGCGTTGTTTTTTTCAATTAAGACGGCCAAGTTTACAACCGCAATTGGGCAACAGCGAGAAGGTTCCGAATGTTTGGCCAACGTCACGCCTTACGGAGCGTCCAGACTTGACAAAAATTTGACGAGGGTTGTCAGTCCTCGTTAACAGATCTTTGTTTGACCATTCTGGAGTAAAACAGCTACGTTGTGTCTGGTTGATGATAACCTTTTAGATTTTCAATTTCGAAATTGAAACTCAAACACCAAAAATATAAATCTTAATGATCCTGGGAAGATTGGGCAATTAAAGGCCACTAAATTATGCTTTATGGTTGAAACTGTTAGTTTTCTGTGAAAATATGAGTCAGAGGTTTTTGTTCTTTTTGTTTTTTTTCAAAAGTTTTCTCTGGATTCTCCTTATGGGGATAACCTGTACATGCTCAACCGATGTCTGGATGATATCGAATTATTGGCAAAGAAACTCAAGAGATTCATAAAGAAACAAAACGAATCTGCGAAAGACACTTCAGGTAAGGCACATTTGAATACATGATTCACTAGATTGCAGTTAGATGAGAGACAAGAAAATTGGCCGCTGTGCCCTAAAATCACTTTTGTGCAGTGATCACCCGAAAAAGATAAAGCAACTTATAAAAATAGATCGAAAAAAAACAACTGAGTTGATATGGATCAGTTTTGTCTGGTTTTAAGGAATTTACAGAGGGTTTTCAACTGTATCAGCGCGAAAAGCAAGATTAACATTTCTGGAAGAAAAAGTGATATACCTAGATTTTTGCTTCCGCTGGTCTACTTTCATGTTCTTTGTGCTTAGTGTATTAACTGCACCAACAGGAAGGACAACCCTAGAAAATTCCTGGCACACAAAGCTGTTTCTCATAGTTATCGTCATTGCTTTTGATTTTCGTGACTACTTCCATTCAAGAACCAGTGTTTGCTTGGATGAACTGTTGATGATCAGTGCATTTTGAACACTGTCACCTGATTACTCTTTAAAAGGAAACCGGAAATCTGTTAGTGAAACAAGAATGATTCTGCTTTTTACCATCCCCAATGAAAGTGTGTTGGGTATGAGAGTTCGCACAGGGTGGATTGTTGAGATTCGAAAAAACAAAAGTCTTAACTCAAATATTGTCAAACCCATTTACTTAGTGAAAAAAGCACATTAGAAAACGTGCAGTAGATTTCAAAATAATGTGGGGATTTCTTTTGGAAACGTTGGTCAAACCATTCAGGTTAATGAAATACGTTAACATGAAATTAGGATTTTTAACCAGCCGGTTTTCTGAACCCGGAGTAGCAGTCACGATATCTCATTGCGATCAAACAACGATGATAGCACAGAGCATTTGCCAAGGTATGATGTAAAATTCAAAATCATCCCAGAAACCCAGTCTGACAGAACTCAGAGTTTTGAAAATTATTTTATTTCGTTTATTTTATTTGAACATCTCGGAAATCGCGTAGGTAGTTCCTTTCCCGTCTTGTTCGTAACGCAATTCTTCGCTCCGTTTGCTTCAAATGAACAACTCATCTCTTGCAATGAACATTTATTAAAAAACAAAGTTCGTCGATTTACAATACATTTATAGACATTTGCGTTTTTCTGTGATTTTATCAAAATATGAATTTTATGGGAATCAAAAGACGTGGGTCACTTTTCGGGGTTATTTGAGCTTCACGCAATTATTAGCTGCTTGTATCTCGAGACCTGTGCATGGCGTTTAGACTGCAAGTGTTTCGTCACTAACCAAAGCTGCACCATTTGTGTTTTGGCCTTAGCTGTTAGTGAAACGCTTGGGATATAATAGCCAAGTTCAATGAGAACAATGCCCCCAAAACCATTAACTTTGGCCAAAGCATACCTGTGTTAAAAGCCAGTGAGGAAAATTTAGTTGTCAAACATGATGGCAGCTGGGTCAGCTCATCAAACCAACATAATTATAACTAGCAAAAGCTCTGCTGAGTTTCTTCACGAATTTGAGATTCATTTACTTCCCGATAGCGTTGCAAAAAGCAATTTTGTGTCGGTTTTAGCTTCTCAAAACTTAAGTATTTGTACATTCGGTAGTCTGTATCCCCTACCTATTTCTTCACATGTTCCATCTGCACGCACTTTACAGAATCCGTTAGAATTGAAACCTGACTAAATAAAAATGAATATTTCACTCTGGGGACAGGTTCTGTGCTTATATAGTTGGAGGTCAAATTTTCCCTGTAAACGGATTTCAGCGGGTTCTTCTAAAATTTCCTTTTCACGATAAAATGCGGATAATGTGATCATTCATTGTTAGTATTCTGTCGAATTCAAGCTATGATTAGGTAAAAGTACTCCGTAATTAACAAAACCTGTGCATAGATTAACAGTTCGAATGGAGGAAACTAAGCCATCAATGTAAAAACACAGGTAGAACCACAATGGAAATTCGCTCAAAATCAATCTGTCGGATTAAAATAAATCCGTTTTTTTTGGTAGATGGGAGATTCCAACTACGATCTAGTAAGGTTACTGGATTTCTTCCATCAGGTTTTCCTCTAGACTGCGTGGTCATCGGCTGAGTGAACGGTGAAAAGTTGTGTGATCGAACGTAAGTGAAAAAGCTGGGAGAGCAGATGGAGACTACTGTGCTTTGGTCTACTAGGTTTTCAAAAGGCAATTAGTTTTACCTTCGCAAATTAATAATAATTCATATGTGCAACAAACCCGAGAAAATTCATTCGGTATTTGTCATAACCTGGGTGCGAATAGCACTGGCATTCCAGTGATCGCAACCATTCGCCATCTTGACAAAGCTGGTGCATTCTTACTGTGATAAAACTGATATACGCAATCTGTTGCCACTTCTACTTGATGACGAACACAGTAAAAGATAATTTCAGATAACAGTTAGTTTTTCCAGTCAAATCCTTATAGTTCAGAGAGTTAATATTATTGGATCTTACTACCGTATGTACCTACTCCACTATAAACCAGTAGGTTGCAGACCTTGAGTTTCCTATTACTAGACTGTATAGTTAAATTGGCTGAATGTTTTATGAATAGTTGAGGTCACTTAATCTCACAAGAACAGAATAAACCTAGTCAACCGGCAGAAGATGGCTGCTCAGCTATAATTGGTACCCGATGGCTGAGTACCCTATCCAGTTGAGAGTAAAGAGAACACGAGCTTTAATCAGGACAAATGAACGCATAAACAAAACGTATAAGCGAGAAGTAGGAAGACAAAAAACAATAAGACAAATACTTGTGTTTATAATTATTTTTCAGGTCTTTTTCAAGAGTTTCAGTGCTGTGATCCAACAAAACTAAAGCATACCATCAGAAAGCAGCTGCATCTGAATTTCGTATGGGTGAATTTACATCAAAAGGAAACACAAGTTGCCACAACATTGATATCTCAGGGCAAAAACTAAATATAAAATAAAATAACAAAATGATATATTTACCGCAGAAATGCAAATAATTTGCTACTGAGTCCTCAAAGGGGCAACTGAGATATTACCACACTTGAACGTGGTAATAGTTTTGTTTTAACTGTGACTCCATCAAAAACGAAATGAGAGCAAACAGTCGTGGGAATGAGGCAAGCCCATAGCTTAGTGATCAATGTATGTGATAAGTAAAGAATTACGGAAGAGGTTATGATAGAGGAGTACGTAGGAGAAAAGAATGTCAGTAGGTGCGTGCTTTGCCGAAAACCTAGCGCTAATTACATGAGCTCGGGAACTTTATCACAAGCTGGGGAAAATGGCCCCCGTTGCATGTTTCAGGCATAAATTAATTGAAACAGGTATCCCCATCAAACCTCCTACTCTGGGGAAGAGGAGCCGATAATCGCGATCTCAAAGCTTACTATGTCACTAAATGTCGGTATTGTCAATGAGCTGTGTAACAGCGCAAACCCGTACATGACCAATGTACTAGGTGATCTGAAGTTGGAACATGTGACTTTTGCAGTAGCATACGTTGAATAAAGTAGCGGCCAACTTACGGTTAGGAGTTGCCTTCGAAATGTGCGAACTTATATTAACTATTCAGAGACTGTCAACAAAAACGTTTTTAAATTTTTCGGCAAATCATGAAGTACACAACGTTGTCATTTTTGTGTTAGGACGTCAATTGACAGCGCAATAAAACTGGTAGAAATGCACAGAATAAAGGGGCAGATGTGTCTCGACTAGAGAGTTCAGTCGAGTAGTTGTTGTTTGCATCCCGAAGCCAAAGAAGTTAGCTAAATCTTCATAAAATTTGCCCTCATACTTGAATACAGTTCGTCCTCCGCCGCCGGAAGAAGCCACTGAAGGTATTAGAAAGGCTAAATTTGCCTTCAACATGGCCCAATCTCTTAAGGACTGCGCTCCGGAAGCATTCGTTAAAGTATTTGTCCGAATGATTACATTTGTGGACTGGATGGACGAGATGTGCAACACGTACAAAATGATTCCGAACTACTCGCCCGATTTGGTTCGCAATGTGGTCGAACCACTGCTCGAGAAAAGTACACTGGAAACAATCAAAACATTTCTGGACGAGAAGCTCAGACAAAAATGGAGCCAAATGGGCGCAGCATGGAATAAACCACCGTGAGTACAATTAGCCCTCTAAATTACTGATTATTAAAAGCAGTCAATCGGAAAATAGCTATTGGTATAAAATGAAATTACTTTTAAAATACACACATTTTAGTGCTTTTATGGTTTGTTAAAAGCAGATTTTTAAACAAAACTACTGCACTGCGGAAATCAAAGTAAACAGAGTTCATAATTTTGGCACATCTCCCTTGATGAGGCTGCTCTCAAACTAGGAAGGTTCACTTGACGCAGTCTTCAGAGTCCCAAACAAAAGGCGTGACGAAATGGAAGCCAAAGTGGAAAATCTTAGTCACTGAAATTAGACTTTAATGCTGACCTTATATAATGTTTATCAGCGACGGCAAAAATGTTCGAAGTAATTTGTATCACCAGCCAAGTAACTTTTCGGGATGTTGCTTGTGTTAATAAATAGTACACAAGCACGTTGTCTGATTAATAACTGCTAATCACAGATCCTACATCGAAACAATCTGGAATAGTCCGAGATCTTTTGTCCCGAGACAAATGTCGGGTTTCGTTCATAAAAAGTACCTTTCGAATGACGTTTGTTCTCAGGGTCACTCAAATCATGGTAACAGTTCTGAATGTACCCGCGTGGTTTGTTTGACCGCAAGCAATTTCACTTATATTTTGTCGAAATCTGACCTTCAGCAAGTACTTCAACTTTGGTAATTTATGCGCTATATACCTCTCTTACGATTGCCTGCATATATAGTTTAGTGCTTGAAATCATTTCAAAATCTACCGCAGGGGGAACGAAAAAAGAACAAGAAAAAGAAACCACGGCTCACTTTTGGTATTTTCCTTACATTATTTAATTTACTGATTAAGAAAACATTCAACTAAACCATTCGCAGTGACCACCAAAGTTGATTTCAATAGTACATCTATTTTTTCACTAAAAAGTTTCTTGCCAAGCATCACAGCCAAAGTCACCAAAATGACAGGCGGATTTGCGGCTCAAATCTCTGACTTAGTTGAGTGTTTAGGTATATTCCTGTATGTATGGTAATAAAATACACATTCAAATTGCGCAGCGTTAGGTGAATTCTGGTTATTGATCGACCATGTCCAGATATATGATCACCAGAACATAACAGACTTATGATATTTCGAAACCTGAGCACCGATCGATTTTGGAGTGCAAAGACAGAAAGTAAGGTATGGTCAGGAGTCAAAGTCCTCCTGAGAAGAATGATCAAGATGCTACAGAACTTCCCCACAGACCAACACTTGCTCAGTCCGATAAGCAGTCGAACAGTTCCATGGTGCAGGCTGCGCTTCACTCAGCGAAGCTGAACGACATAGAGAATGCAAATTTGAGCGGGCTAGGACAGAAAGGCATTCAAAATGAACACTATTAAAGTGCAGGTCGTGTTTTGACAATTGGAAGGGAAGTCATCAAAATTCTCGTTTGGTGGCATGCGAAAGTACACAGCTGGGTTAGCATCCCAATCAATTATAGTCTAAAAATAGATTTGCCGGAAACTCAGGAAGTGGAATTCTTCGAAAAATAGAGATTTTCAGAATTACCAAGAGTAGTTACCATGAATTATAAAGAAATCTGACCGAAAATTTTGAGGTTTTAACTACAATCCCATAACCACCGGCAAGCTATTAGGATAATCTTATTGGGCGATCAGTTCAGCGCGACCGGTACGATATGAACATACTACGGATGAAATTAGATGCTAAGTAAAGGTCCGTAAGTAGCAGCAAACTGATGGAATGAAAATTCTAGGCAGTTTACTGTGAGAATGAGACGGATGAGATCTCCAAATGGGCATGCTTCTCGCTTATTACTATGCCTGCTGAAAGTTATAGAAGAGACATTTCATATTTGATAGCTTGGCTGAATTAAAGAAAGGGCCGAGTGTAAAAATAAAAGTGAAACGATAATAATAATAATAATAACGTAGTGGGCATCGCCTCGCAGACTACTGTAATGTTCCATACTTCTGACGAAGGGTCATCAAATACGTTGAATTCCATAACAAAGTAATCAGAATCCTAATAGATGCATCAATTTGGAACCTCTGAATCTGTCATCTTCGTTGTCGTCAGAAGTTCCAGAACTTGTCGTATTATATGAAGTCTAAATTACCACAGTGGAACATGGGGTGTGACTCCTCGATTTTGGTTACCCGACTGACCAGGTCTCCACGAATTTTGATGTTGCTAGCATCAAAATATAACCATCCTTTGCGAGCAAAATACATGATAATCGGTGGTCCAAGTAGTGATTCCAACTTCATCGGGGAAAGAGCATATCGCAGGATAAAAAACCGCCTAATTTAGTTGCTAGTTACACCATCGTCTAGGACCGTTTTGTGTCGGGGTGTACGGCCTTCGATTTGAAAATGAAGCTATTTCCGGCTGGGGAACTGCAATCTAAAACGTATTTAAAATTGGCTGCAATCAAGTATATAAAGTCATGTAGTCTAGGCAAGAACCCCATGGTTTTTTACCATCAGAAATATAATAGGTGATTTTGCGAAAAACGTTTTGCAACCGTAGGTTGAATAAAACATTTGAGTTTCTTGAGGTCACTTCTGACGACAAAATCTGAATGTACACCACTTGCACGGATGGCTCTTATGTACGCCTGCTAATTAAGTCTTTGTTATAAAGAGTGGAGCATTCTGCGATTAAGAACAGTTTACTTTCACCCAAAGAAACATACAAAATTAGACGTGAAGCAAAAATAGCAGATAAGCCGTCAAAACTGTAATCAAAATACTAAACGTAGTGTTCATGACATTTGGTGCAAAAAGAAATGTCTCCATAGGTAACTTTTGAAGATGTTCCCATTACCTTCAACCAAAATAGTTGTGGGTCATCGCGATAAAACTTTCTGCATCTGTGTCTGATCGGAAATATGGACACAAAACAAGGCCGTCTTCACTAATGTGTGTATCTAGGATTTGCGTCAATTTGGCGGTTCAGGTTAACGAAATCCGAATGGTAACACACCACGGACACAATTGCCATCTCGTTCAGTGTTATCCGATGGGAGGAGGCTTGCAAAGTTCCAGATATTTTTTCTCGGAGCTTAAAAGGAGAAAAACGTTTTAACTAAACACTTGTTCATCAAGCAAAGGTACATTACAGAGACACCACAAGGGGAAAAAATATTTATTTAACGTGGGCAGTGAATAGGTCACAAAGTTACAATCACTTCTTATGAACTGGTTTCACTGGTGTATTTATTACATGGACGTTTAACTGTGTAATTGGTAGTACACGAACTTTATAACGCACTATTCTTTTTGTGTTGGTGGAAAAAACAACACACTGACTGGATTTCATTGATGCAGTTCATAGGTTCTGTAGGTTCATTGCTCCTTGGGCAGAGAAAAAGTCAAGACGTAAATTTCACTCCGATTTCAGCACACAATCAATGTAGTTATGCAATATAAGAACGAACTTAATATATCCATCTCCTTACGCAGACATGCTAGGTCTAGAAAGGCACCTGGGCTTAGTCAATTGTCACAACTATTGACTGAATTGATTTAGATTTTTCACCATCATTCGACATGTTTTTGGATGTGTCTGTACACTTTAAGGCGCTGGTTACCTGTAAACAGATTCAATGAGTCCAAGTAAGCGTTGCGACTATCCAATATTACCGATCTTTTATTGACGAACATAATCAAGGTAAAATATGGGAATAAAAGATTAAAGAAACCTAGACTGTGAGTTGAGCAAAATGGGATGATTTAAAGTTCCGGAATGGGATGCACAGGGTCCTTCAGCCGACGAGTTAATGATATATTTTATCCTAACTAATTCCTGTATTCCACGACACAATTATATTAAAACTATTTTTTCAAAAACAGAACATTTTTTCTTTCGTCATATTCTATTATTTTGGTCAGTATTGTCTTGTTCAATTCACTCAAGGTGACAATCGCAACCGGGACATTTCAAGGCCAGGTTGGTTTTTTAGAGCACGGAAACCATGGATTGAGCATAAGCCAGTCCTAAATAGTTGTTGTTAGAGGCAAAATGCGAGAATACGGTTAGATAGTTTAATATGAAAATAGCCTTGGCAATGCTTACCCTTGGTAAACAATCACACCGACAAGGTCTAACGTAAGATCTCACCATATTTTTGTCATTTTTTGAGGATAGGTCTTTGCGCACCGAGTGAATCACACAATTCCATTTTAATTCACTTGCAATTTATGCAAATACAGTAGAACATGAGTAATGCTTCCTTTCATGCTCAACACTACGTGTGGCTTTTCACGACTAACCGAGGCCATGGTACCAACCACTCAATGAACCCTCTTTTACTCACACGTGAATAATTTAGCCGTTGCGCAAAAAGGGTAGTGGAATTCAAATTGTGAACCCATGATTGATAAATTCTGAACGCATAGAATCGGCTTTTGTTAAATGTAGATTTGTCATACCTAGTGAACTTTCGGTACGAGGAATACAAGTTGCTACTTAGAAATATCAAATGACGTGGTTTATTTCTGCCTGTCATTGGCATATTAACACCCATAGTCATTCGCCATTTGTACAATTCTTGTATAACAATCCCTTTGAGAATCCAAGTCTGTAAACCAATCTCAGCTTATTACTTTTGGTTGCAAAACTCATTAAAATGAATGACTATTGAGAACACTTTATCGCCGTGAACATTGTTAACAGTCCATGTTGAAAAAATGGCTTGCTTTATTTAGGCCAAAGCTGATTATAAGGACTCACCAAAAGCCGAATCTAGAACGAAGTAAAGATTCAGGTTTTGTTCCACTTGAAATTTTCTAACGTAATGGAAGAAAGAACCGTTTTGTTGATTAGTCATTTCTAAAAGCAAACCTCTCAACCCTTAGTTGTCCAATTGGATATTTTTACAGCATATTTATTATGAATTCACAGTCGAGTACAATTTGAGAACAGCCTTTAACCTTACTGAAGCTAATTTCTCTAAGAAATAGGTTAAGAATTCTACCCTAACTTTTGATAAATATGGTTAAATGAAACAGAATGTACCCAGTTTCATCGGTTTTGACAGTTATTTATGCCATTTTTGAGGAATTCTAGTCCTGGGGAGGGAAATCCTTATCGAAGTTATTCGCACTCAAGAGGTTGTTTAGGAAGCGCAAACTGTTATGGATTTGTGATCAAAAGTCACAGAACTATTCATTCCTTACCAAGCTGTCTAGCTTGATTTAGTCCAACAAATGTTAATTTGCATTTTAACCGATCTTTTATAATAACTAAATAAAAATTCACGTAAGAAA
Source organism: Fasciolopsis buskii (assembly GCA_008360955.1). Classification (NCBI taxonomy): domain Eukaryota; kingdom Metazoa; phylum Platyhelminthes; class Trematoda; order Plagiorchiida; family Fasciolidae; genus Fasciolopsis; species Fasciolopsis buskii. Next base: position 93,948 of record LUCM01002836.1, on the reverse strand, counting down.
AAGATAATCCATTTTTCCATATGTTAAAAATACTGGATGAAAGTCTTTTTTATTGACAAGTGGTTGTTCATTCGAAACTTGTCCAGGTTTGCAGGCCAAGATGAGTTGATTCGCTTCAGGTATTTTGGTGACATTTCTGGTAGTATTGAATATCTGTCCCATTTAATTTTTTTTTGAAGTACAAGTATCATAAAGGAAACGACGGCCACTAATGATCTATCCATTGGGGAAATGACTGCCGAGAGTGTTAAAGGCAGTATTTCAGTCAAAGACCTCAAAACTAAAAGTTCGCAACTGAAACGACAGTTCTGGTTTCCATCAAGTTATTCACAAAAGAAACTGCTAAGGTCACCTGGAACACTTAAACAGAAGTATGGTCGGAAAATATGGTTAAAAATGAAAGCACGGCTAATTATAACGTCGACCAACAAATCATATCTTAACGAAAATTGCTTTAATGAGCCCAGTAATCAGTTAAATAACATAATTAGGATCGTATAATGGTGTTAGGTGCAGCCTGGTGGCGTACGCAAGAATGTCAAACAGTGTATTTTTATTATATTCTTACGAAATTAATCTATGCAAAAAATATTTCTTTCAGAGAAAATTGGCCCGAACCGGTGGCTATCTACACGCCCAGATTTCAGTCGATCCCGAAATATGTGTCCACAGCCCGTTACGGATGGAGTAGCCAGCACCTGGTATGAACACGCTCAAATTCTGAGTCAGTTTTTATTGAATTAAGTAAATTCATTGCGACTAACTCAGGCGAATAAAAAACACTTTCACACCTAAAGTCGAACGAATAGTGAAAACCGCCGAGTCATCCGCCACAAATAGAATCAAAAAATTCGATTATTTTTGAAAATAAGTGAACTATGGTTGTATATAATTATAATAATAGCAATGTAATCGCTGGCCGGATTGAAAGTATTTAATCTTGTAGCTTCCACCAAATTGAAGACTCAAAATTTGGTAACAAGCAGGTTATACATTGTGGCAAAGCCTTAATCTTGTCCCTAGAGGCCCCTATATTGGGAGAAATATCAGAGTTTCAGTTTGAAGGTAGTCTACAGAAAGATTGGTTATACTCCGATCGGGTGAATTTGTGAGACTAATTGAACGTGAGCTCAGCGTGCAATAAAAAACACAAATACCGAGTAGGACTTTTTGTGCATACGCTCTCGATCCCGTTATTTGCCCATTGGATCGATCCTGAAAGACAGACGACATCAAAAATCGGGCTACAAGTATCTGAGCTTTCGAAAATATAGGGGAATTTATTTCATTAGTAAGTTAGGAAAAATGACGAAAGAGTGTTACACAGTTATAGACAAAGTGCAACTGAACACCATGTTTACTGACAAAAGGTCTTCAGTCGTCTAATGAACCACGCTCTGTGTGCACAAATTGACTAGACCACAAGCATCAACCACCCTGCACAAAACCAGAACGAAAAATCGCCCCTCATAACATGCCAACGATGAAATAACCAGAAACAAGTTAAAAATACCCAATAAAAAATCTCCACCACATCCACCGCAAGGTACTCTAACCAACCAGCTACAAAAATATCGATCTTAAATATATCCAACGGCCAATCAGTTGCACAATATTCATTTAGATCGTTATCAAGGGCATGAGTACGACTTTCAGAAAACAATCGGTTGCTCAATGACGTCTTATTTTATAGTAAAATTTCCTTTATTTATTGCTGACATTTTTCCCCACCGTTTTAATATTTTTGCCGAGGGAGCTATTAATACTTACTGCTATCAACAATGATGTTATTCGTATCCTTGACAGCGGTAGTTTAATAATAGTGATAGTCCCTTTTGTCATTATCTGTGGTGTATTTATCATGGTATCGGTTACCGTGCCATCGGTGTTACTCATTGTAGAGATATAGAAAGCTGCATCCCATTCTTTCTTGTCGCACCAATTTTAAACAAAACCAGTCCGGATGTTAACAGTCGTTGTTGGTTAACTTAGAAGATTGTTCATTGTATCACGTTGCAAAGAAAGATTGCATCCGTCACTTAATATACAAACGGTCACTTGCAATCCACGGTATTTAGTGAAAAGTTTAAAGGTGATCATATATAGTGGAACATTTTTACCTTTGAGATTTTACTCTGTGGTCAAAATATCTGGTTACAGAATGTGCTTTTCCATTTTATTTTTAGTTCACCAAACAAACAAGTCGTCGCCGACGGGCTCAGTCAGCTGGGCTTAGTCATCTGGATGACCCAGTTCAGTCGCGTAGGTCATGTATTCATCCATGTATCGTTGCACATTCTTTTAACTTCCTAAAATGTTTAACTCTAACAGTTTGTTATTAAAACAGAAATTACTGATTTCATTAAGGAGCACGGAAAGTGCCTCTGAACAATATGTCTAATTACCTGTCACTACGGGCGTCTCTCTTCTACAAAAATCCTTTAACAACAATCTCGGATGCAATTTCATAGAGTTTGTCAGGTGTTTGTTTCACAAATGTGTGGATTTTGTTTTAATCTTTTTGTTACCTTCAAACCGCGTTTTCGTGCACCGAAACCCTAACCACGAATAATACAATGGAAGCATCGACTATTCGTCGCACGCGAACTCGGGCCCACTTTGATGCATTAGATTCTATTTTCAAAGTTGCACACAAGTGCGAATAGGTATTTTGATTTACGGGTTTACTAAGAAAACAGCATCACAGCGATAGACCTACCAGAGGAACCTTGATTTTCATATGTCCGTAAGGATTTTCGCCCTTAAAATATTACGGACACGTATAGCTTGCGATAACGTGTGTCAACGCATTTTTTCGCCAGAAAGCTAGCTTTAGTGATCATGGAGGTCCGTTATTATAATAAGACGTTTTGCGAACATTTGTTTATAAATCGTTACTATTTTTTGCCTCACAGTGACCAAGGCGACAATCTAAGTACTTGCTAACCTTGAGTCCTTTGACAGATGCTGCTATCAACATAGATAATTCATTCATTGATAAAGTTAAGCTTGCCCTGGCACAATTCTTGAACTCCGGGATTGAACCCGATTCTTTTGGGTTCGAAATATCCAAACGACGAACTCAATAAGAGATCAAGCTAAAAAGCATTACCTGTATGCCAGAATGAACAAAATAGGTTTGCAGGAGTAGAACAGAGTTCAGACTAGGCTTAACGTGGTTGCGGTTAATAGCCAACACTAACAAATTAGAAATGTTCTCCGTTCATTTCCAATAACAAATTTGGAAAGACCTTGTTCTTAAAAGCCTATTAAGCTCCTCAATGTTTCCTATTCTGCCAAAAATGTCTTAACGCCTTAGCAATGCACACGTCCTGTTTCCCTCGCTTTTTGTTAGCGCGTCACGGTAAAGGACATTTGGGTGTTTCAGGCAGGGGAGTTATTGATTGCTTGTTTAGAATTCCAATACAACGCATTCACCACGAGCCCAAAGACGTTTAAGTATTACCAACTTTCCAAACGACCAAACAGCAGAAGTACTAACCGAAAATGCCTATGAAAATTATAAGTATCATTGGTAGACTAGGAGCGTGCGTGAGCACCTTTTTCCCACAGCGATTCACTTTTGTCCAATCAGGCAATGAGTGTTCCTGTATTATTTTATTATTTGGTGCACTTCTCAGCGTCAGAAAATCACTTAAAGTGAAGCCTGGTCTAGAGGGTGACAAATGTTTAGATGTTAACAAAATGCGTATCTAAGCAATGGTTCTCGATAATTCATTCACAACTGCACCGGTTTACAATTTTCCTCAGAGTAGTTCGCAGTTTGGTCAGAAACATTCTACAGCGCATCTGGTATTATTGAGCCAGGTGGTTCCATATTGTTTTCCTAAATTTACCATAAATATAAACGATTTTATCTTTCACAGTCAAGTCAAACTCATGGCATATTCTCTATCGGATTAGAGCGCGTGGCAAGAGTAATTAGATGACGAAGGTGAATAGTGCTTTAAATGGTCATCTCGTAAATTAGATCTGTAAAATAACGAAATAGGGTACAAATTATTGTGGTCAATTCTATCAATAGGCGCGTGTTGTTGCCAAATCGTTGCCTGATTTTGAATACTGCAAGGCGGAAATGTAAAATGAGAAGCATTTGGATACAGTAAAATTCATGCTGTACAACTATTTTGCTAACTAAGGTACAAGATGAAGTTTATCATTCTAGTAATAGCCTGCTTCAGCAGTGACTCTTGTCCAATATGAATGGAGATGGTAAGAAACTAATTCCCACAGAATAATCATCGTGATGCAGGTTCTCAAATTGAAGGAGATTCATTGCGAGAAATGGCCAATCAATGGTATACTGCACCGAAATGGATAACAGTGTACGTCGCAATATCTGTAAAGTTGAGCGTCGACAATACAGAGAATGAGCTTTCGAAAAAAGCTTTAAGCACATTGATCCCAATCCATCGCACTTGAGAAAAATTTTTAATGTGAGGCTTTCATGATCACTGGCACTACAGCTTAACTGGCACTCATTACTGAGAAAAAGAACAAGATTCACAATTTCAAGAAGAATTATCTCGAAAACTGTTGCAGTTATCTGTTTCTCTCAACTGTTTGCATGTGCATAGACACTTGAGTGGCTGTTCTGTTAAAACACTGAGACTTTTCCGGATACTGAGTGGGCGAAATCAGAATTAGTGCTTTAAGAACAAACAGCAAATCGCGTGATGTTTAATGACACAAATTGCCCTTAATTGTTTGACCGAAAACCACGTGCCAAACCAAACCTACCAGTTCGAATGGCAATCCCTCAAAAGACTAGATAAGTACCACTAATTACCTTCGCAGAGATGTGATCATGTTTACGATCAACTGCAGGAATTTTCTGCCTCCTCCTTCATAAGTTTTACATGCAATCGATGACCTGTATTGCGCTCATTGATTGCGCCAAGTCAATCATTTCCGTTGTCCGAAATAATTTTGTTTGTCGAAGAAAATTAGGCATGAATAACCATTGTACACAATGGAAAAATCACTCGAAACAGTTGAGCTGAAAAACCCTTGAGAGTGTACAATTCGCTAGTTTTATGATAACTATATATATATATATATATACTGACGTCAACCGCTGAACAGTATCCATATCGAAATAATGCTATCAGAATTGTTTGCAAGACAAATTAACCACTTAATACAGAAGAAATATCATGCAGCAGAGCTCCAATCAGTTACTTTTATGATCATCATGTTATAATTGAAAGTCCACAACTTTTGCCTCATTAGTTGGAACCTGAAAACTCTTGAGTAATTAATCTACATTATTTGTTTTGGTTGTCCAGTGGAAACCGTTATCATCCAACTCAGGCAGCTAAGCGTTTATGAGGTGTAACCAAAATCTCTTCGTCCCGGATTCACATCCAATTGCCAGAGCGAGAGATGCGTTTGCACAGAGGATAATTCTGAAGTCTACTCTTTGTTTTGCTTTCAGTACAAGTCATAGTACTGATAACTATCTACTGTTTACCCATTAGCTTCCTATGATTTCATACAAAAGTGTTCTACCAAGTTTCGCTTGATATGTTCAGCGATGCAAATTTTTAACAGTGAAAAGATAGAAGTTTTAACCTCACATCTACCGCAAATGCTTCATCGAGGCTTTCCCACATTTAATTCCTTGAAAATATAACCACCTTGCCAGAACAAAACAAACTGAGTAAAGCAATTCGCTGATTTTAAAATAACGCAATTCCTTAGCTATTTTTCGTGAGACAAGCCATACATTCCGGTGAAAGGTTACTGCCAGCGTGAGTCATTTTCAAGGAAGACCAGGTGCATAACAGCTCTAGGTGTGCTGGCTAATTCACTCATAATGGAATTCTTCTATCACTCCTGGTGAAGTCGTAGTGCTGAAAACCTGCTTTGTCAAGGCCGATTCCGGTTTATTAATTAATTACAACTAACATTTTATAAAAATATTTCTAATGTTAATAAACAGCATAATTTTTTACCACTAGAAAAGGTTTTTCCCAACTTTCGGCATATGGCTGACCATTAAAATCCTGCTAACAGGAAAAATAATTTTTCTAATGAGTAACTGGTTTTTAGACCAATCATTTCTCCCTAACAAGCGATTTAGAGCCTTAAGTATTAAGAAGGAAATGTGATTAGGTCATTTCTATGGGAAGTCTATGTACAGATGATGCCACTGAACCGATGTGGCCAAACCGCAGTTGTAGTGCTCTGAGAATTCAGAAATCAACGGAAGTAGATATTCATGCATGTATAGAACGCAGACAAAAACTACTCATACCCCTTTTAAACAGCACTTTTTATTGCAATCCGCACTTTATGATTAGATGTTTTAATCAGTTGTCACTAGGACTCAGAATGATAAAAGTATGTGATTGCCAATGATGAAGCGTCGCAATGAAATGTTACATGAGTAAAATTATTCCTGGTTCGTAACACATCGTTATTCGATGAGAATGTTAATTTATCAATCAAGGTAATTTCGTTTTCATTGTCCAGGCCGAATATTGATCCTGTCGGTCAGCATGCTTCAGACCGTTTAATTTTGTTCCCAGGAGGAGGCTTTTAACAAACTCGAAGAAACTGGCTAACCATTGCGAAAATCAAAATAGCGACGACCATTTTCACTGACCGTTTCGAGTAGATTAACAACACTTTTCTTACTTCTGAGAAGTTCTCGTCAATTAGTTTGATGCTGCACTCCTAAAAATCGAATCGATTTATTTGTGGGATCGCAAATTCTTGTTTACATGCGTATGTCTAATACAGAGTAGAACGCATGCCTGTATTTGTAAAAAGGTCAGCGGATGTTAACGAAAAAGCCACAGGTTGCTTCTTTCAAAACTTAGTTTTAATTTGCATTGGTCAGACGGTTTGCTAGTTACTTGATGACATGAATTAACATTGCAAATAAGCATGCGATATAAATATTTCTTCGACTACAAAGGACTGATTATAGGCCTTTTATTTGGCCCTTATCCTGTTTTATTTCAGCCCAATCTCAAACTTTCGTGTTCTGATCACATTTGAGCTCAATTTCAATGTCATCGCTGTCTTGTTCGTCACACATTTAACCTCTACTTTACAACACACCATCACACGTGTTTGACTGTCGCCGACCTAAGTCCATCTTGGTCTCACATTCAAGGCCGCATGCCATCTTTTTTACCTGACATGATTGAAAATCGAGTGTGCTTGTGCAATACTGTTCTCAGTAGGGTTTCGTTACCTACGAGGATACGAATTTATTAGAGTAGAAGTTCAACGAAACCACTGTAAAAATGTAAAGGCCCTTCTGAAAGTCCAAAGCACAAAATCCGGATCTAAAAACCGCTCATAATGATTTGCGTAGGGTTATAATGTTTTATTAGCGCATAACGATGCTTTTTATTTTTTCGTTGCTTTATGTCCATTGGAACTTTCGTGGAACAGACTGCGTTAGTCAAAAATTTATTGTGGGAAGATTGAGTGAATCGCAAAATCTAATGGTTTCTCTTTTCAGTTTCTTCCTTCGTCCGGGAGCTGATTTAACAAAGGAATAAAACCCTGGCAACTCTTCAAGAGTATAACAGTGAACAAGTTTTTAGCAAATACGTTTACCCTAAATGAACTTAATGCAATGAATTCTCCCACTTAAAAATGTTAGCTCCTCCTGTTCGAATTAATTGTAGTTTGCCGATAGTTTCGGAGCCTAATGTTAGTCCTCTAATGGCGATCCACTCCAAGAGATTGCAAACTACCTCAGCATACTTTGCTTATCGTGAGTTTTGTTAGTCACGGTTACAGCAAATGTGGAAAAGGAAAATTTTTACGATTAACTTTTGTATAACAATCCTTAATAAGCCATAAGTGATCCAAAGCCTTTACCAAACAACTCCAGTCTGCAAACTGATTGTGTGGACAACGAGATAACAGCAAAGCTACTAAGTCAGCATTCATAGACTAAACCCAAGCCAATAAAATTAACGTCGTTCTATGGACTCACATTCAAACTGGCTGCCACAGTTCCACTTGCTTTTCATGAGATGGTTTTTTTCAATGGTAAAGTGATTTTTTTTTCATTTACTTGATGAATTCTTGCTTGAATGAGCCGGTAAAATACTAACAAGCCAAGAGTAGGATCTGAGTTAGTAAATCAGACCCACAGCATGTACTAGGTTCATCCAAATGAAGCAAACCAATGTGTCAATAAACTCAATTCTTCTTAGGCAGGTCAACTTTGTATGATGGCGCAAAGAAGGTTATTCCCGTTATTATGTGTCCCGAAACGTACCGGTTTTCGAGAGCCAATAAGCCAGTGGACAAATTATTCCTCGTGGAAATCATGTAGTCAGTTTTCAAAAACTCAGCTGCCTGTGCATATTGTGAAACATCGACTTATTGAAAACTTTCCTTCAATTATTCCTATGAATAAATAGGAAAATTCCCCATTGCGGGTCATAAAAAATTAGGCTGTAAGTCTAAAGGTAAAAACGCTCTCAAAATAGAAAAAACAGTCATATATCTATTTAATGACATCCCGAATAGAATTCACTTTGCCGTCGTAGGGCTTATCAGCTTACAATCAGCAGCTGCAGAATGGGACTGATTGCCTGTCAAAATTCTTACATCCTGACTTGGATGTGAAATTGTACAGAGCTTTGCAACTAAGAATTCGACAAGAAACTAGAGAACGGTTTCATTGTTTGACCTGGAGCTTGGAAAAATCCGCGGAAGAATATTTCGAAGGCAGAATATTCATAGCGAGATTGCGAAGCTACACTTAATTTCACTTGGTGCACCATGTCTGCGGAATGTAAAACTCCCTCCGAGGTTTGATAAGCACCTGAGATAATGTTTTCCAATCTAATCACTCATGAGGCTTGACAAAGAGACGATAAATGAGAGTTGTTTTTGATTGCTAATGTGCCACCTTCAAATTTAGATGAACATTAAAACGTCTCAAACATGTGACCTAATAGTGCCGATATGATACCTCTATGACATGGCTCGAAACAGTTATCAAAACTGCTCTTTATTCTTGAGCAAATGCGCACTGAAATTTGACCGGTCAACTAACACATGCTGCTATTAAGAATCCGGAAAGGTAAATAGAATCACAAATTTAGAAGTATAGTTGAATAAAAATACTGGAGCCTGGAGGTAAAAACGTTATAACAATGTTTTGTTTCAAGTGACAAGATCGCAGTAATCTACGACAATCTTGGAGCGAGCAAGTAGAAATTAATCAGTTTGGTTTATTGGAAATTCAAGAAACTCAGACGGCTCAAATGTTGTTAAAACTAAACAATCAAATGATGCAAATCTCTCGATGAGTCTCAAAGGATCAGCCGCAGTCACCCTTTCTGTCAGAAATATCACCTTATTCAAGACGAAAGGGTCAGAATCTAATCAGGATCATCGCAGCTTACGTAAACAAGAAAACTATCTGTCGCAGTATCTGAAGCTTTTGCAGAGGAGGTATGGCACAATCTGACACTGACTATATGATAGATGCGAAGCTGAATAAGAGGACCTGTTGTAAGCTCATTCTGCATTTGTATCTCAGGAATTTTGGTTTTGTAAACTGCCTATTGCGCTTAATCTCATGCAAAAATTCTTAGGACTAACAAGTACTTTGAATACCGGCCCTCTAAGGGTGGTCGTTAAACTGACATGTTAAGGTGAATTACTTCTACGGGTTTGCCTACATATTTCACATGTATTTTCAGAAGGTCGATGTTGCTGGGCCCTTTGATCTAAGTTTCGCGCTAAATCCGACCGAAAACCGAACCTTACAGATATATTTTTGTCATTATAGTAAATTTTACATCTATTCAAGAGTATAAACTAAATTGGCTTTCTTCTTTGTGTACCCACCCCTTGTTAATGTATGCCTTCACAACAATAGTACTTGTCGAGGCCAACAAACCGGCAATTCCCAGTCGTCATTATGCGGAATACTTTGAGGAAATCCAAAACGAAGGCAAACAGTGAGTGAAGTCAGCATTTTCTCACTTCTGAATGTTGTAATATCCATTCGTTCGCATGAAAACTCTACACAACACTTCGCAAGCTGAGAACAAAACCTGGTCAGAGAGCTTACAGTTAGACCAGATTCCATCCATTTTCATTAAAGCTCGACGGAATTAGCACAGCAGAAGTTTAGGCAACGGAATGCGGAAAAATTCACGGTTTGAAATAGTCCGTAAGATTACGATTCGCCCATCAATAGCCATCATCACCAAACTGGTCTGACTGTCACCATAGCACGACAACTACGCAATGGAGTCTGCAAAATGGTTTAACATAATTGCCCATTATCACGGCGCACGATCATAAAACGTCCGACTTTTTCTCTCAGTTATGCGGAACTGTTGCTGCGAAGTTTTCCAAATCACAAGGCTGAATGAAAAGACAACGGATGGTCCAATTCATCATTCAAACCGTTTATTGGCATTAGCTATTTAAAACTCCCATCACTAATTTGAACGAAGTCCATTGGATTAGTTAATTCAGGTTTCGGTGTCATATTTATGAGACTAGTAGATATTTTTTCTTTAAAAAGAACGATCATATGCTTTACACTACTTGTATATCTTTGTCACCGTAACTTCTGTTGTCTAGGTTTCCTCAAATCGTAGTACAAAAATGATGAAACTTATACTACGATTGATGCATTGATCCATAATGCATGGCATTTTCGTTCGCAATCGATTTCGTTCAACTTCGACCACAACTTGCTCCTGATGTTCACCCACCCTTATTTGTGGACATTTCTGACTCTTTTATCATGCGGGTGATCTTATTTCAGACACTACCTAAAGGGTTGGCGTGGAACTGGAGTTCGATTTACACTGATTACTTATTAGTAAACACCAAGAATCCTCGTGAAGTGCCGTGAATAGTTGCCTAGAAATAAATAAATTTGAGCAAAAATGCATCACAGAATGCGTTCATTTTAAACAAAATCTACAAAATGATCTATTTTTCTCTTTGTTTAATTCTGTAATTCGAATATCGAAGTTGATCACCTCTTATTACTGTGCCACAGGACCGGAATAAATATGGCTCATGCCGGTGACTGAAATTTTCTCCGGTGATTTACAGTCTACACGCTAATGGAATCAGGTTTAAACGGTTCCGTTCAGATAAACTTGTCAAACTAATTGTGAAAATTGAGTTTTCAGTAGTCATGAACTAAATATGGTAGGGCAGAAATGACAGCAGTTGCCGCATGCATAGTTCACCTTAATATCTCCGTCGACAAAACTTAACCGTGTCATAAGGGTTGACAGATTATTCAGAAAACTCTGCATCATGACTAGTATCGGCTCTTACAGAAACACTCAACTGCCCTAGTTTCATAGGGTTTAAACAGGAGTCATAATTACAGCACCTAACTACTAATTAGTGACATTAACGTTGGTGCAACATGATCACTCTCAATATGGCATCTGGTTCCGGAATTTTTTCAGCAAACAACTATCCTAGAAAGAGGTCAGACAGTTGTTTGAAGCGTTCTGCGATTTGACCTATGCGGTCACGTGATTCCAAAAGCAATTTTTCTCTTTTTGCAAAACTAACTCGGAAAAATAGCAGAGTGAGGCAATATCAGGTCTGATTTAAACAAAAACACTGGCGAAATCCAAGCGACCACAACCTGAACCAAGAACCACGAATAGAGCTTCTGAGTTGAACATTTCAGGTTCAGTGACAATGCTCGACTGAATACTAATGTTTTGGGCTGGATTACATTGTTTCCACTGGTATTGCTTTCTTACCTTCGCACTGTTTTCCATTGATATGTCTACCAATAAGTTAATTTGAAATTGTGTTCACCGTGTGGAGTGGATATGGTCCCATTTTCTCACCGGGACTCAAAGTGGATAAGCAATCATTTTCGTCCTCGATATTCAAAGGCCACTTCGATGGCTGTTATGATTGAATGGCAATTAGAGTGCATGTTAACTGATTTTTCACCCACTTATTATCTCGACGAGGAAACACCACCGGTGGTGGTCAAGTGGTCAACGTTTTGGCGTTCCAGTATCTCCATCATCGCCTCTTCTAAGTTTTCGGCAACCTCTTAATTAACACAGCTCAATGCATGACCACATTTAATTCGTCCTATTGTCAACCAAGAATAAGGAAAATATAATATCTGGGCGATTTTGCAAACACTAAAGTTATAATTCAATTTTACCCTTTCGTGTGCATGAAAAGAGACTGAAAATTGTTGGAACAACCATCATGGCAGATAAGACAGCATTGCGTTGAAATGTCAAGCTCTAACAAATTTGCTTGTCATACATGCAAACTATTCGTATTTTGCTAGGTGGGTGTAAACTGTGCAGTAATATTTTGCTGCGGTAGATCTGACGCAAGTTTTATTGTTCACAGGTGAAAATTCTTTGCCCTGGCGGAAGTGGTATTCACGACTGCACACCACTCCATGTTTTCGTACTATGTGTGCTGTACCAGGTGAACTGTGGTATTTCCTCGATGGATTTCTGGACATTTAACTGGCTTGGTTTAGATAAAATTTATCTGATTGTATCCGACCATGAGACCAAAACACATGATAACTTATATTCTCAAAGTGACGAACACGCCATACAAATTAGTAATGAGTTACTCCTGCTGCGCAAAAACTGACTTGCATTCCTATAATATCGTTTGCTTGACGATGTTCTATACGGATAATGTTTGTTGTCACCATTTGCATAAAGTAAAATTTTTGATGAATGCTAATTTTGTGAGGCAAAAACACAAAGAGGTAATCGGGTTGTTGTAAATTTGACTTGAATGCACAACTCGTAGTGACGTGACCAACTAATGCAAGTTAACATCTTCCGCTCATAACAACGTGTGTATGTCAATCACACGGATTTGGCGGTCAACGTTATAATGTACCAACATTTTGAATTCCATGAGAACCATTGATCAAAGCTTCGTTTTAGTCGACCATTACGAAAGCTTGGAACAGAGCAACATATTGTTCTGACTTGGAACGCTTTATTTTCCAGACAGCGGTCACTCGTTTCTTTCTGGATTCGGTTCAGGGAATTATATCACCTGAACACATTTTGATTAAACTTTGCCGATTTATTAGTCATACAATGTACACTAAAAGTTTTACCATTTGTTTTTTGCAAGAATAACATTTTTAAACTTGGAGAGTAGTGCTCGTCCATCTTATTTTACAAATGAGCTCTGAACTGAAAACAGACAACGAGACATAACATGATATATCACACGGCTTTAAAGTCTATCTTGCAAAAATAAAATTCAGCAAGAGGCTTCTGCGCTCATAAATGTGCTGCTGTTTGAGGCTACTTTTCGATACTCATTTGTGAATATCTGTGCGTAGACGCCGTGGTCGGCATTATTGAGGATTACTGTGAGCTATAAATGGTAATAAATGTGTCAGCACATTATCAGTTCTATCCACACCAGCAAATCGTGGTTATCTTCATGACCCTATGGTCACTCGGTTCAGCAATGTTAATATTTACCACTTCTTAAATTGGCAACTAGGTGACCAAATTATTCGGCGGATATAATCTGTAAAACAAAGAGAGTGAAAAAAGATGTATGTGAAATACCAACATGAGTGGCAAGAGTAAAACACACTTCAGCTATTGATTGATGCGCTTACCGCTGGTGCTCTGTCTAATCTACATATATGCAAACAGTAATATGTGGGTTCAAAACAAATGAAATCACGTCCAATTTAAATCTTTCCCGGAAATGTTTCTTTTCTTTTAAAGGCTTTGCTTTGCAACCGTCCCACACCTTCCCTCAAAACGGCAGGAATTGGGAGCGGATCAAGGGGAAATGTTCGAAGTAAGTTCATTGCTAGGTTAGAGCGCACCGTCGTCTTGACCATTTGAAAACCCTTAATACACAACAAAACAGGAACCAAAATGCCTTTATTTTTATGTGCACCCTCTGTTGTTCATTTCGATTTAGTGACTAACCCAGGACTGATGTTCCCGACTGCCGTTGCTACAGGACAATCCCAAGAAGTTAATCAAGAATCTGAGGTGGAAAGCTTTGAGCAATAGATAGAAGATATATAGAGAGAACTGAAAGTCCGCAACTTTCCGTGACACTTAGCCACATTGCCTTGTCTCCAACCCTGGTCACAATAATATGGACAGGTTTCAAGCGAGCGTTGATAACAAATGAATGAAACTATGCACATGGCCGGTGATATCATAGATACCACAAGACCGGATGGGACTCCCAAACGACGGGGTATTTTGTCTCAGTCGCTGTTAAATGCACCGGGATTTGCTTGGTCCGGGCACCTAATTAGCTAAATTACTTAAAAGGCTAAGGGCCCAAGATAACCGAAAAATGGCTCCTTACAATTATGCGTACAAAATGCAAGAAAAGCTACTTCGATCTGCTATAGCCGTGGTTTCTGCCTTCCGTTCAGGATTACTGGTTCCTCAAAGTCTTGTGTGAGTTAGACTGTCCAGAGACCCGATAGTGTGGCAAACCATTGGCCAGCCAGCCAGTAGAAACCACACGCTGTTAGACAGAACCCCAATTATCCATACATATTTGACTCATATTTTATCGGTTTCCTAGTCGTCGTCTGATTAATCTGTCTCAGTAGTTTGCTTACAGCCCCCATGTGAATACAGGTTCCGCGGAATGCAACATTAGGCCGCGTGCACTGATTGGTTGTCTTGGCCCACTGCACTTCTGCCATCCAGTCGAGAGTCTGTCACTTTGGGGTTTGCATCCAACACCACCAGGCAGTCTCAGTTTGCTTGTGGCCGGAACACGCATATTTTTTTGGATGAGAAAATTGCTTTCACTACGTGAAACGATCGCAAATTACTGTTAATGACCCATTGTCGCGAAAGCATCGCCAACCATTGAAATAGTTCCGTTTGACTTTAACTCAGCCAAGACGAGATTAGCACCCCCAGAAACAGACAATATTAAAAAACACCAAGAAAAATATTGGCTTTGCAAAAGGGCATTTTTTAACAAATCCACCTATCTCTTGTTTCGATGTCGTTTAAACGACTTTGGCTGGGCATGAACGACGCTGAATTAAACAACGCCATTGTATTGCAATTTGCAACGGTGAACGATAGAACTAAAAGACAGAGATGTCAATCAGCCTTGCACTCGGACCGCCACTCTTGAATATAAGAGGTAATCCATTAATTAACTCCTCAAAAACGATATACAGATAATTATTTTGTCGGTACAAAACCTGGATGTTTTCCCGTGACAAGCGGGATTCTTTCCAACTCTTTCTACGCTAGATGGCAGTGACTGGGTCTGCATATCCACCGAGTTTTGACCGCTACTAGGTAAATCGGGTTGTAATCTGCTCCTCTTGACCTACTTCGAAGTTGATTATCACTTGCGAGCGGCTCTCGATTGTAATGCATTCCTCCTCAAGTACCTTGGAACTAGAAGCACCGGAAACATAGTTTAGTGTCTGCCAGTATACTGCAGTTCTGATTTAGGGACCATCTGTTTTGACGATGCCACTCAGATAGCATTATTTTGTCCTTATCAGTTTGAAGACAGAAATTCCGACAGACCCGTCCTACTTCATCACTTCGGTACAGTAGCTACTTTCCATAGCATCACAGATGGCTATTCACAGAAGATCAGGATAATTAACCAGTGCATTAGGAACAAGAATATTGGGCTTAGTTTTATAGACAAAGCGACTGTTGTTAAAATCGGTAATTTACATGTTGTTGATATTTTACTCGCTCGTGTGAACATCAGTCTATCACGGGTCCATACTGATACGTTACAAGCAGCGCACCATTGAAAAACCAACCTTTCAGCTTTGCCTCACCAGTTACAGTCGTTTTCCTTATAAAAAAGCAATTAATTTTTCCCGTTACACTGGGTCAAAAAGATAAATTCTTAAATTACGATCATTTCCGCCATAATCCACCTCTCTTTCTTTTAAATTAAACCCGTCCGCAGCTCCTAGACGACTCAGCACCGAACTTGTGGAAAGTACGCAATCACAAAGGTCAGGTCGGTTTCATTCCTTCTTGGAAACTTCGGCACACTGAGCTCACTCGCGATATGATAGCTGCAAGACATTTTGAGCCGCTTTTTTTCGAGACTGGCGCCCGAGCTGGATATAAAATCGAAACTCCATTTGATCAAGGGTTCCGGGAGTCTACAACGGCTTCACAAAGGGATAGACCCCGTCCTCAATCCTACGGGCCGTTAAATCGACTAAGTCTGAGAGACCCAGAAGGGAACATGACCGGTGATTTTCAGCCTATGGTAGTTTACGTACCGACTGAAACACTGGAAGAAAATAGACCACTTCCGCTTGTGATATTCCCCTACTGCAATCGACAACATTCAACCACTGCGAGTATGCACACATCACCGCGATATGTACGTCCATTTGAGCACACAGTGGAATCTATGTATGATATGCAAAATTCTACACATTTCCCGTCGACCAAAGAACACGCATTAATGTATTCACATCCTCGAGTTACCAGCCCTTATAGTCCAACAATAAATCTGGATCGAAGAAGTTCTTACATTGAGGGAAAAGTCTGAAACAGAGTGCAAACTCGAAAAGCAAAATAAGTGCTTTTTCCTTTTCGTGATTTTCACTTTTAACTTTACGCATGTATATCTTGTCTTTTCCTTAAAAAATCAAATGCCCTTAACATCTGTTGCGCACATTCGTTTTATATTTGCTTGGACCTAGTTCGATCGAACTAGTTTTCGAACGGGGCGTTTTGAGAAATGCTACCCTATTTGTTCGCATCGCTTCATTGAGCGAGCTTTTTCCGTGTTACTGATAGTGGTTTTTTCCCAAAAACTGATAGGTGACCTCTTTCGTCTTATACAATATTAACAGTCTTCTAAATATTTTGCTTGGGTACTGCATGTAGCTGTTGTCAATAGATAAATAGCAACCAATAAAACTGACCGCTAATTACTGAATATAGAACTGAACTCAACTCAACCAGTTACTGTTAATGGGACCTCTGCTAGCAGACCATTTGTGCATGGTCTTCTGCGATTAAAACATTTGTATGACTAATGTTTTTAGATCACACTTTTGTTGCACTAGTGAATCATATTTAACAGAATGCGCGAAGGGGAACTCGATCAAGAATTTCGGAAGCACGATATATATACATATATATATATTGCGTCTGTTTGTATATTTACTGAACGGAAGAGAACTAGTTCATTCACCGTCATACCCTCCGCCTCATCCTGGACGACGTTTGACTAGCCTTGTACCACCAGTTGTCAAGCCTTTGCGGCTGTATTGTTGATGTATGAATCGACCTATTAGAAAGTCTTGCTTTTAGAATAGGTTTCAAAACAATGAACAAAAAGCTCAAAACAATGAGATTTAGTCGTATTACAAAACGTTTGGTCTAGATGCGCGCAGGGCATAGATCATTCAAAGCAGGAATATGAGGCAGTGCTTTATCCATCTGAGTAAGATACTTTTTTGGAAGGCTTTACTTCGCTTCCACTGAAATATCTGAATCCATCTGCTTTGAAACTCGCTTGATCTACTTTTAAACCTGTTACTGAACGACCTAGCTGAGGGCAAGGCGATCAAAAAATAGATCATTCAATGGACACAGATAAGAAAGCCTATTCACTAAGATCAATTCACCAGGTAGGATTTGCAAAAAATGTCTTTAGCAGATCTGTTTTGATTATCACTGGTCAACAAACAAAGGCCGATTCAACAGACGCTTATAAGGACATATAGGTGGCCAGTTATCGATTCCGGATTTGATAATTGGCGGCAATTTTTTTCGATTTTCAGTCTGATAGATTCCTGGCGTTTACTGACCTTGTTCCTTCCTTTGGCCATTTATCCTGCTTACGGCTGGTGCTTGAAAAACATCTTTTGTTCCTAATGCATACACACGTTTTACCTAAATGTGCAACAGCCGGTATGTCCAAAGTAAACTGTATCCTTAGTATGAAATCTAAGTACAAAAAGTTCGATGCATGTAGTTTTTTGAAAGCCTGCGATATAAAGTTGTCAACGGGGCGTGTAATTAGGCGGCGTTCTGATGACCAAGGGGAGTTTTCCCAAAATTCCTGCCTTAAGAAGGGTTGCCGACCGCGGTCGAAATGTCAATCATCTGTACTCTTTATTGAAAACACTATTACTGACTTCTGAGCAGCTAAGTAATTAAAAACAGGTGGCCCATCGTATTTAATACACTCCGAACCTAGTACTTCTCACACTCGCTAACAAGAGGATACACTTTACGAACGTGCACGAGGTCGTGTGACTGTCGTAAACTGCTCTCAAACTTGGGAATTAGATATCCAAAGTGCTTTAGTAATCTACAAAACGCAATATCTGATACAAATTCCGAAAACATAGTCGTAAAGTTCATTTGGATTCAATATTCGTTCAGTCTAAGCTAAAAACTCATCGACGCTTACGACCCTTTGCAAATCAGCTTATCTGAAATTTTTTCGAGACCGAGAGAGAAGTGATAGATAGAGAACAAACCATTTTAGTGTGTACAAGTGTCATTTTACCACTATCGAAAATTCGAGAGTCAGAAGGTGGAGGTACGATCAATGGAAATCTCGCACGAAGTGCACCTAGTCGGAAGCGCATCTCAAGCAGTGCAGACCAAATCAAATACAAGAAATGGACACCTGAATACATTACTGTTCAGCGGTGAAAAATAATTCAGGAGAAGCAGGTACAAGTAACTGAGGACCAGTATCATGTTTTGTCAGAGAATTCAGTGAACTGTAGCCTTACATAATATCTGATTGCTAAGGAACCCAATGTTTATGATAAAAGAATATTGGGCTAAATATAATAGAATAAAGTGGATGTGATACAACCAAAAGGAAGAAAAGTACCATTAGACAGAGCAAGGTATTATAATTTGTAAATAACTTGTGGTCGTTCAGCGAATGCTGAGTTAAGTTATTCTTCCTTCAAACGAACTGAACGTGACTGATTTCCCCAAATTTATAGCAAAGAGGGCGATGAAAAGAAGGCCCAACTTTTCGCAATTGTTTCCGGTCACATGACTAACAACTATTAAATAGCTTACAAGACTTAGCTGGAGAGGACTTTGAATGAATACCAGGATGATTTCAACCATGATAAACTGATGAATACAATACTGACGCACACAACGCCAGTACTAGCGTCACACAATAGCACAAGAATACAAGGTCTTCGGTCTAGCAGAACACTAGCACACACTGAGGTCGGATACAAAATGATTCGGGCTTGAGCCTTCAAGTCCTGCAGTTACACAGCAAAATCGAAGGCATCAGATGACCCCTTGAGTGGGCGGCCACACAGAAACGAAGCGCGGAATTCGAGCGTCTAGCCCAACCGGCTAGCAAGAGAGAGAGAGAGAGAGAGAGAGAAGACGACCACAGAACACGGCCGCGTGTGTATTGGTGAGCTCCATTGTTTACATCATTTTGTGGGCTGGCCTTGGTCGATAGGTGGAGTAGCTAATCACAGAGCGAGGTTTGATGAGTCTTTTTGCGGCCATACAGAAATTTTCAACCGCGTAATATTTAAAATAACGTCAATTACAAAGTACCTCGAAAAGCATAGGTTCTCGTCGGAAAATAGCAACAGAACTAAAATCCGGGACATCAAAAACATTAGAATAGCTTATGATACAGGATCACCTTTAGCTGGCTTTATTTGTATGCCTAGGGATTATTTTATATTCTATTCTCAGGATAACCGGTATCTTTGACTGTACAAACTGCGCATGTCTTGGGATTGTCTAGTCCATAATATACTTCCACTGATCTTACATTGGGTTCACAATTGAAGGATTTTTCTTCAGCAAATAGCAGCATGAAATGGCGGCAATCACTCTGCCTCGTAAGATTCTTTAATTCATCGCTTTTTGTAGTTCCAAACAATCTCATCATAGTTGATGTTTTGTTTTACACTAGAAAATAATTTTCTCGGCCACTTCGAAATCTGGATGAATATTGTTCAGGAGTAAATCTTGCCGGCTTGTTTATTGCAGACGTATCGGTGGCTTCGGAAAAATCAAAGTTATTAGCAAGAAGCAACTACCTTTACGGACTCATTCAGGAATTTGGAGGTTTTAGTTTCCGTATCTAAATATTGAAAACTGGCGCATCTTTCTTCAAAGTGTTTAATGTGGCCCTGGATTTCATATTGCAATGAGAGCTGAAATAATCTAAATTATGAATGTCCATGGTACTCGAAGGCCCGTAGTATACATTGTGGTATTCCGGAATACTAATGATCCTCTGTTATCGGGGCAATGCATGTGGCAGTACACAAAGGAAAAATACCGATTCTCTAGTAACTTTAAGCACATGCGAAAGCACAGGGTGAGTTTGTATTTAAAGCAAATATGATCTCTAATAGACTTCCTGAACTTTCTCAAAATTCGTCCCGTGCTGCGAGCAAACTCACTGAGAGCTTGCACGCGGCCAGCTTTTGTGACGTTGGCAAATAATTTAAATGGCAGTGCTATGGGCGTGCGCTGAAATCGCGAAGACAACTCTCGCACTATTTACACTGAATGCAGTCTGCTCGCAACAAAGTTTTGATACTCTTAAACTCCACTGCGGAAGTACGGCTATGTTGACAGAATTCGAAGAGAGATAACAATTCAAGCTCGAGTGCGATTACAGGATTTAGTCACAGCGAAGCTGTCATAAGAGAAATGACAAACTTGTATGAACTACTACGAGTCTGACAAGGCGACGAAGGTTATCGCCCAAAACAGAATCGCCGTGAGAACGCAGAGTGACCTCAAGTTTTCATGGTTTCCAAGAGCCTCGAATTCGAATGCATGGAGATATTAGGAAGGGTGGACTATGTTCACGTAAAAGTTGTTAAACATCTAATTTTAACAATCCTCCAAAAGTGAGCTGGGACAACATACCAGTAACACTTTCTGACCGACTGATAAAACATCTGTTAATGATATTCTGAGCTGGTACTGGCGCCAGAAGCGGGGATTCAAAATGTTATCTCATGACAGTCGAGAGACATTTGGAAGTGACACTACATGAATGCGACAAAACATTCTACGTATGGTTTGCACATGAAATCCACCCCTCGTCAAAAACATAGGTGGTGACCAGACCGCGGCAGAATCCTGGAAGCATACTCCTGTTAATTAAGTATGCCTATAAGTCCAACAGGTCCAATTTAGTCGCTGTCGCCTCTCTCATCCACCCATTTGAAAGTCCCTAAACGCATCTATGAAATCTGTGCTTTGCGCCTTCCTGGACTGTTCGCTGCCATTTGATTCTGTTCCACGGTCTCTTTTGTTTCACAAGTTGCAAACATTTGGTTGTCCTAGGCCCCTATTAGCATGGCTGCCTGATTACTTTACTAAAAACCCAATGCACACAAAGTGACGATAAAATTTCAAAGCCCTTGACCAACAACTCAAAAGTGCTTCAGGGTGCTGCGCTTTCATCCTTTCTCTTCTCTGCTTACATCATCCATTTATCAACTAGCTCACTTTGTCATCTGTTTGAGTGTGCTGATGACGTTGCCCTCTCAGGCCGTCTCGAGCGACGAGAATTTTCAAAGTTCTCCAACTACCTATCTTCTGCTTATTATTTCCCTGCACGAGCTGGTTTAAACCTTAACATTTTCAGATGTTTCGAATGTCTGTTTTCTCTCTCTTTGTCTCTCGGTCAGCCCACCCATTCGAAAATCCTTGCAACTACTCAAAATCACTTACCAGGGTTGATTCTGTGAAGTATTTAGGAGTTACTATTGACAAAATTCTGAAGCGGACTTCTCGCATTTCTATCTATGCAACAAATCGTCGACGGTTGTCATTTAAAATCAGGAAGCTTCGACACTACAAGGTGAAACAAAGCACCATCTCCCGATTTACTGTTCTCCTGTTGTGGTTCCAAGTTTACTTAGAAAAGACTTTAAAATTCTTCGCCGGGAGCTATCAGTTACCACTTATTGAATTATTTATTAATCTATGTGATTAACACTCACTAGCATGTGGGAAATTTGCTCACAAAATTCTTTCTGATCCCACGCATCCTCTGCACAACGATCTTTCGACGTGTTGCTCTCATATTTCAACACGATTCGCTTTTCGTTCCAAAGCCTCTAGAATCAGTATCTATGAGAAATCAACTGTCCAATATTTAGCACAAATTTCGACAAACCTTGGCAACGCATCATAGTATGCTTTGATTATTCCTTGATGAGTTTTTTCACATTTTTAAGAGGTGACGAGTACAACTTTTTCCCATTTTTTACCCCCATGTTTCTTCACTAAAATGCGACATAATTTTTTGTAAGCAAAAGTCTGTACAGTGCAATACAATGTAATCTTTGTTACCCGTTCCCGAACGCAGCTGCTAAATGTTCACAATGTTATCATTGAAAAACGCCGCTTTATATAACCCACTTGTCAACTTTCTTCCCTACATGGGTATCCCGAAGTGTCTTCAGACAACACGTGATCACGTTTCGAAACGACTCATGCACCTCGCCCTTCAAATTTTAAAGTCATCAGACTGGCCTTTTTATATGATCAACTCAAGGCACGCTAAACCGACCCCCAGCCTATTTACCCTCTAGCCAGTCCACGCCACTTACTAGAAAGCACCACAAAATCTAATGGAAGGTTTTTGTATAAATTCATTCATGGTCACGAATACGAATTAATTCAATACAAAGAGTCAGTTGTTGCTGAGCAGGGTGACAGTAGACGGCCCAGGAGGAGTCCTTTTAAAAATTCACAGCAAAGACCAATTTTGAGAAAGCCAATTTGAAAGTTCCCAGATTTAATTTGGTGAGAATGTTGGTTGTCATATGAGCAACTAATTATGCACATTTCTTATCAAAAACAAACGTATTTACATCAATGAACACATTAATGACAATATTCCTCGATTTCACTGATGACTCTCTGTTAGTAGTTTTTCATTTAAATTTGTACAATATTCTTGAGGTTAATTTGAACATTTATAAATCTGATTTTGTTATAAGAGGCATCGTTTCTCTGATGGCATAGGTATTTACCCATAAAATGCCTATTCACTTGCAAATGCAAAGTTTTCTTTCCAGTGTACATCGCTTCTTAAAATGATTTGGATAACAGCAAACTGAAGTGAAAATAACCTGATAAGTTGCCAAACAAAGCATGAACATGGTATATAATGCTGATGCTTCTGTTGGCGGTTTACTTCATATCTCATAGAAGCAATGATTTTGCAGAGAATAAGTAGAACACAAATGAATACAGCCAATAAAACATCAGTCTTTTAAGAATCGATATCTCACGATCTGCCTCTATCAGCAACCATCTCACAATATGCCTTCATTTTCCTAGCCAGAATTTATTTTAAAACTCCAACCCAGACTTTAGAGTAGGAAAGGAGAAGCTGAGGTTACTTTTGAAATATTTTGATCAAAGACTCCGTTCTTTTGCTTCGTTCAGGTCCTGGTCATGTATGAGATAGAATCCAGGACCATTTCTCTATAGGCATTTGAATGCCTCATGAAAGACATTCCCCCGATTTCTTCTGCTCACTGATATCTGCAAACAAACGATCCCAGTCCCAAGTTTCGTCGGTCTGTGAATGAAAAACAAATGGATGTTATGATTAAGTTATGCACTATCGGATTAAACATGAAAAGCGATGGGATTCGAGAGACTTATTTCTTTCTGCTTAACTAACCTTAATTTATTCACCGCAGGCTAACAGTAACAGCACCTTCATGAAGTTATCGCCGAACGATCGTCAGCTATTGCAACGCAGGGTTTTAACAATATCACTTCCGAGCCGTAGCGCGGATCAAATTGTAATTCATTTTCCCAACTTAATTTAAGGACCGTAGTAGATCTATCCCTAAGTTTATTTCAAGTGAACTGAAAGTCAAGCAATATCTATCTATTACTAACTGCAAGGTAAACCGAGGACAATTTAAGCTAGCAAGCTTTGTGCTGGATTCATAATAACAACCATGAAACAGATTTGAGTGAATCTTTCTAGATAGTCTGACTTGAAGAGCTGCATTTGACTCTTATGCATTATCAAAGTCAACTGACAACTTTCGTGCACTTGATCAGTATGGTCATAGGGCAAACAGCAACCATTTTTGTTGTCGGGTCAAGTTTTAAGCTAGTCGATTCGAAATGTGTTTTCTTCCAGCGAGAGAGATAGATTGGATGTGATTGGACACGCATCATGAATTTCGCATTTGTCTTGAGAAAGAAATTTTTACTGCCTATCTTACTAATCCTACGGCTTCGGAATTTATCGCCAGCAAGCTCTCATAATGGGCTGTCCATCGGTCTGAAGCGATTTAACTTAGGTAATTAACGGAAATGATATTCATTGCATTATTTGGCAGGGTTTTGAGAAAAACTCAAAGAAACCAACCTAGATTTTGATTTTAAATCTAGGCGAAAATGACTTAAAGCCCTAGAGATTTGTTTACACTATACATTTTGAGGTGCAGTTTCTAGGACCATGATCATCCTTTGAGGATAAAAAATGCAATGTCAATGTAGTAGCGTTCAACGACATCTTTTGGTTGATTTTCCAGAATAACTGGTAATGACCTGTGGAATGCAACAATATTGTTCCAACTTATCACACATTCTCTAAGTAACGTATACAATAGTTTACAGGCAGAGGAGGACTTTGTGGAAATTTATAAGCACTCCTATTTTGTTATTGGGTCTTTTAGTGGATCGGCTATTATCGCAACATCAGTTCTGACACAAGGCTAGCGCACCTCTAGGGCTTCAATCCCTTGGATAGTTAGGCACAGTTTGTTTAAGCCATTCAGTCAGAGAACAGTGGCTTAAGTGAAAAACAGCACTTCAGTAAAAGCGTCTTACATTCTCTACATCTTTTCAACCACACAGTATCACGGCCATTTTACTCACTTCTTGAACTTCTGATTCCGGCAGTAAATAGCGCGTTAATAATTTCAAATCAATATTACGATCCTAAAGGCCAAAGAGGATCTGTCAAGCAATAAAATCCGAAATCATACAAAGCTGGTAAATGTAGCCCGTTTGGCCAAATCCTGGTCCAGTTCACGATAACTCAAAATTCGATTCATAACCACGCTTGAAAGGGATAGAAGATGGGTGAAAATAGACATGAAAATAAGGTTCACTCTTCTGAAGACAGCCTATTTACAAACTCGCTGTTCGCACTACTCATCGAAGGTAAGCCTTCGGTTTCAACACCCTTACGTTTTAGGTTAGCGGGTTCTGAAATCGGGTCCTCCGTTGCAGCACCAACGGATAATTACTCCAATAAAACAGCAAGCACAGAGAACAACGTGTTATGTAAGAAAACCATCAAACGAACAAATGATTCAAGATGCCGGAATCGGGTTGTTAACTTTATAAAAACCCACACAGAAGAAATAAATCCGGACTTACAGCTTGGCCTACGTGCTCGGTTTGACAAGGCCGGGTTTCAATGACTGGTCTCAAGAAAATGACAATCAAGAGGTCGGGCCGTATTGTGCATGTCTAAATCTGTTTATTACAGACCTGTCCAAAATTCTGACCAAGCTATCATCAGGTGCATATTTCAATCAGGCGAGCGACCCATGGAAAGGTTTTAGCTGCCTGTTAAAATCGGACATGTTCATCAATTTTCAAATTCCATCGCCCGTTGTTCCACATGTGACCTGCTGATGTAACCCATTTATGCATGTTTATTCACTGTCGACGCAAAGAAACGGTAGTTCATTCGGCATTAAGACCGTTTCACGAGTTATCGGCGGAAACTCGATAACGAACGTGCTAGAAAAAACGTGAAAAAACATAGTCCTGGGTGCAGCATAATCGTATGGACAACGGACGGGAACAGCTGACAAGACCAGAAAAAGACTAAGTTACCTCATCGGCCAACAGTTACCAACAGGTAAAATAAAAAGATTGGGGGCATGAGTGCTGATATGCAAGTTCAGAAGTTAGTATCATGAGGCACGATCAGCGGTTCTGATTCAAAAACGAAAGGCGGGAAGGACCAACTTATGTCAACGCCGAAGCTAACTATTTTCTGCTTCTGTGCCGAGTGATAGCCCGACATCAAAATATTTCCTCCTTAGGTGGAACTCAATTTCACCATTCAAAAGATCAGATGAACCTTTCTTTCTCAAAAAAGTCCACAAAATGTCGACCGTCCCTTATTCAGCCCAGCCTCTTGTCAATCTGAAGCACGTTGTGGCTTGGTTTCTATGCAGTCTTTTGTGACTGTAACCTTTGCAGCTTTTTTCAATGTGCATTTTATGAATTGACAAATGCGCCTCTCTTGACTGTAATGCAGACACCAATGCAAGCAGAAGTTAACACCATGAAGTATAATTTACGTTACGAGAAAAGTGGATGGAAGTTAGGACCTGAAGTGCTCCACATAAAATGGGTACTCGAGTAACGAAGATTTTATCACATGGCTATGGTGTAGAGAGACCACGAGAAAAAATTTACAAAGCTAACTGTTGTTTCTGACCTTACAGCTATTAACCTTGCATTGAGACTATCTGGTCTCTTCTGATAATCCATCTCACCGTTTGCATAGTGTGAGATGAACGAAGCAGGATTTAAATTCAAACATAAATTATTACGCAGGAAACCTCATGAAAATGAGAAAAGATCTTGAATACGATAGCGCTACTAAGTGTGGCATTTACCGCTACTGCTTATAATCTGCGACCGTCCTTTTATTTGGCCTTGTGAACTACAAAGCAGGGGCATTATTCTCCCTAGGTGAGACTGTCTTTGGTTACAGTTTCACTCGAATGAACTTCACTTGATATACGGCCACTTTTGGAGGCTCAACTACCCAGGTAATCAAACTTACCTGCTTCCCCTGGTTTCTACCCTGCAAAAGTTATGTTAGAGTACAAGCGATTCTTATCCTATCATAGTGTTTTAAACTCCTGAGGTACAAAATAAATTTCGAACACAAATAAGTCATCGTCTGGACAATGAAGTAAAACATATGACACATTTGAATCTTCCTTTGGCAACATAACGTCGTCCGTGCATTTTAAGTCATGTTCAGACAAATATCAGTGTTACTGTTTTCAAATGTGAATAATGAATTCCCCATAATCTTGGTAATTACAGAGCTAAAAAGGAAGAGTGGAGGGAGAAACTGTGACGAATGACACTTTTTGAGGTAAACCCCAGTGACAGATTCGATCCCTACCGTTCGCATACTGATGTTAGAAAATCGAAGTAATTTCTCCTGATACAACATTAAGTAAGTGGCAACTTTACAGAATTACACGATCAACTGACTCGGATGACAGTTTCAAACCAAACAAGGTGGTGATCTTAGGTATAAGTAAATTGTTTCTACTTCTCAGCACATTCGATATAGATATATGATTGACAAAAATTCGACCGGACTGAAAGCCGCTGACTTTTGGATCTACCCTCGATCACAAGCTGCATTCTACTGGGCATTACATCGGTGTGCCCAAATCAACAATGTCACCATTATTTACAAACGGCTGTCTATAAGACTGTCGGTCATACTGCAGCACTCTCCTTGATTCAAACCACTCGCTGCTATGAACTAACCTGTCCATATGTTTTGGTAGACCATCAAAACGCATGACTCGGTGTCGACTAGAAGGCGGCAAACTACTTGATCCGAGTCGCCTATCAATTTTTCAAAACAAACTGGCCGAAAGGCAACCATTGCTAACATCTCAAAACACCCATGAGCAAGTGTCTTTTATCAATAATGCCTTGCATTCTGCTATCTTAGTGAATTCTGGTCTCGCACATTGCAAAATAACACAAGCAAAATATAGCAGAGTACAGGCTACATCTTGACGAACGCTAGAACGTCCCGGCTGGTAGCGAGTACAATGAAGCACTGCGGATAATGAGGCGTAGATACCGTGCGAAATTGTCTGTGGATGGTAAGGTCTGATGAGTTTAACGAGCTTTGGAGATGGAAAGTGCTGCTGCAATGAGAAATATTTGCAAAATGTTCCACCTCATCCGAGCTACCGGTAGGAAAGCATTGATTGTGACCTAAAAGATCTGGGAAGCTGACGGTACGTCTATCCATGACATGCAGCGTTGTCTTTTTTGCTGAGCGGAGCACTTTCAACCACAGTTTAGTCGGCCCTTAGCCTCAGCACTTCCAGCAGCTATTCCAGCAAGCATCCGG
>LUCM01002836.1:27449-53416 GCA_008360955.1 Fasciolopsis buskii | reverse complement strand
CGGGTTCGCGTCCCAGTTCGGGCGCGGTCGATATGCACTGCTGATCATTCCTAACAAGGATGAAACAGCTGTACAGTGCTTCCATTGTTTCTTTATGGTGAGTTGAGTGATGATATCGCATGGTGAATTATTTCATGTAAACATTCAATCTCCTACCACTAAAATGTATCTTTACTGATTAGTATGATCCGCTTAGTGAGAACCGGGTGGGAGAGATAACCTTTTCAGGTTCACCAAATTCCTGTATGAATGCTGGGAGATAACACTCTCAAAAAGACTCAAAAAATAAGATGGGCTACTCATCGGAATCCCCTTTGAATAGTCAGGAGCTTGAATGTATGATAGGTCCATTTGAGAATCGTATGTTGAGCTGTCGGAAGATTTTCGTCGGTTATGCTATAGAGAGGACTCAAGTTCAAAAAGCGCTAGGTTTTCTTGCCAGCAGTGCGCTTTGCATGTTGATGAACAAACAGAAGGATAACGGGTACACATATCTGAAGAACTGCAATAACTGCAGGACCGGTCCTGTGCTTTCGAGAAGTTTTGCTAATGCATCCGCAGGAGCAACATACTTTTGAAAAGATAAATCGGGCCAGCTTGTTTTGTTCCGTGCGGAAAGTGGGCACATAGAAATAAAAGCCGAAGGCAAAGGCAAGGGGATCAAGTAGATGCCCCGCCTTTTCCGGATTTTTCAAATGATGGGCGGTACTGGAGAGCGCCCAAAAGGCTGTAGTGTTTGCAGAGCTAATAATGATGGGTTCACTGTTAAAGGCATTCTACAGGGTGAATAAATTGTCCCGCTAAGTGGACATCTCAGCCGAGAAAATGGCAATTTTTCCCCGGTGTGAGTTGCCGGAGGCTCGCTGGGTTCTGGAAAGGAAGCCGCTGTCAAATAACGTCCGCACGCCGCGCGCCCCTTGCTTGATTGGGTGGCATTTGGTACACCAAGACAGGCAGCAATTACAGCTAGGTCGGTCAATTCCATATCGTCCACTGAAAACCAAATCAGCAAAGCAGCTGCCGAGGATGTATGGGAAAAACATCTGGGACTAAAGACTTCCAAATAATGAGTTCTTTGTGTGATACAAGGAGGAGGCTGCTATGGTTAATTCGTTCGCGGGCAGCCATTTGTTTGTCCACAGTTTGTGGAAGTACGGGGTAACTTCAAGACCCAGAAGCCAAAAGCGCCTCCCTGAATGCTACGTGGGTTACCCTGGGAAAAACATCCGCGTCCCGGATAAAAAAAGCGAACGTTAAACGTTGCTGGAAAGAACCGCATTATTAGAGTTTTGCCATAGCAACCGGAAAACAACTCCACCTCAATGGTGCCCATGCCTTTAGTCCTCAACCAGGAAAGCCAGCAATGATGTATGCAGCAACTCTAATCCCTGTTGAAACGAGTTAAAGAGCACTTCCACTCAACAAATTATCGTCCTACAAACCTCCATTTTACTCCTGGCTTAATGAGTCAGGCAGGTTTTTCTTTTTGCCTTCGCCGAGGCTCGTTTGTTCTTACATTCCTTCCCGAATTGATGTTACCGGAATTTTCGGAAGGCTTCCCCAAATAACCCTTTTAAACCTAGTGGCCGACCGTCTAATATAAAAGAACTCAGCAGTCGAAGCACGGTATGGTAGTTCAGCCCGGCGAGGCAAGAAACTGGACTCTCGTTAGCCTAAGCTGCGGTCATTTTGACCAGCTTAAGACCGGGTAACTTCATCAGGTCTCATTTAGTGAGGTAAATCCGATGGAAATATCCTTGTTACTCTGAAAGGAGAAGATACCTGTTTTACTGACATGGACGGAGCGCATGAATGTGAAGGAATAAAGTCACAGGACAGCCCCATTTCCTGTGAGGCAGTGCGAGTGCTAAATGCAGGTACATCGACTGGGAGTCTTTTCGAAAGATTTTGACGTTCGTCAGTCCCAGGACAGCTGAAGACACTACGGTGGACAAGACTGACTTAATAGTATGTATTTTATTCGATTTTCGAGGGGGATGCTGAAAGTGAGATCAAATTTGTATTAGCACAATACGGAGGAAATAGGGAAAAATAATTATCAGAAGCAGCATCCCGGCATACTTGCACATTGAAGTTTACTTCCGCTACCCGAGAATTATAACTGGACTCACTCTATTTGCGCATCGCAATAGTCGCAGCAAAAGATTGAGTCGAAAGTTACAGATGGGTGAAGTGTCCGACATGAATGTGGGAATATTTTGGGGATGATTTTTGTCGATGTTCTGCAAAATGTTCTGTGTTTAAGTACATCAAAATTGTTTGGCGCAAACGCACGATTTGTCCGGAGGGCAGTAGCAGGTTTTCACATAAGGCCAAATTCTTTGAGTCCTGAAGATTTCCTAAATCGATAACGAATTCAAGCTGAGACCAAAAAAGGCACCGGATTTAGCATAATGAGGTGAAAATTGTGAGATCCAAGGAGGATGTCATGCCGGAAGTATAAATGGGCTGGACTTGACAGTGATATTGCGCGAATATAAAAGCGGGGAGAAAAGCGTCGACTATGCAAGACCAATTAAAAGATTCCGTTTCATTCCTTGACAGAATACAAATGCTTCAAAAATTTCGACTGCGCCTGGACTGCCATCAGCGCATTGGACTGTCAGGTTTGATGGTTGGGAAGATGAGTTTTTTAACGAATGAAAACCTTTCTCATGTAAAGTGATTATAATAATCCGCCATGCTGCAACTGTTTTATTTTAGGATTTTGCCCTCACAGTCGGTGGTGATCCAGGAGTTGAGCGTTTGCGCAGACCCTTCCAGTTGTATCGGCAAACGTTTTGTTTTTATTCAGTCGCGAGGACTTTTCTGGGTTTGGCTCTATTAGGCCATTATTCGCAAAGTTGGAGAAGTATGTGCATTGAAAGGGACCGCCGATTGAGTGCCAGACCTGAATCACGACTTCCACCAAAAAATAGCTGCCAAAGGCCACGGGGACGTCATTGGCATTTGTGCGACATTTGTACTTTCTTCTGGCTTAGGAGTGGAAATCGCAGTTGGTGGTGTGTCTGCTAATAAGTTAGTTGCCTTAACAATAAAGAACAGCTCAGCATAAAAAAGAAAAACATCGCATCAAAGATATTTAGATCAGTAAGGTCTGCGATAAGGCTAGAGATACGTGCTGTGCGGGGAATAAAACATGAATTTTTTGCGAAGGGGGAAAAAGACTTCAAAATTTGTCCATAACAATTATCAGTCTCTTTATTCTTTATATCGAACACCTATTCCGGTGATCCGCTCCAAATGGAAACCGATTGATATGTAAAGACGTTCTCCTGCGTGTTTTTGTGCACCAGTTCCCACACATCTTTATGGGGTCAATTATAAGTGCGCAAACCAGAATGCCTAAAGCGCTTATCTGGTAGTCCAGAAAAAAAGAATTAAACATAAAAATCAAGTTACCACTCACCGTACAGATTTCCAAATGACTCTGACCTAGAGTTGATACGATCAGGTGGTTTGTACTACCGAGAGGGCAGCAGACTTGCTCCCTTGCTGTCCTCATACACGCTCAAGTATATCTGGAGCTCTGACTAGCAATGAGTGCATAATGTGGCCCCCATTTTTGAACCAAAAAATACCAGGCAGTCTGGGGAAATGCGTGAAAAGTTTTGTCTCATGCTATTAAGGACGCAGAACTCAGGCTTGCTAGCCGAATGCAAGTAATGTAAAAAGATAGCGCCTAGCGTCTAGACTGTTGTCGACTTCATTTCGGAAATTTGGGCACAGAATTATTTTGTCTGTGACTTTGGGGAAAACTACAGTCTGACATGTTCCAAAAGAGAACGCTGTTGGTTTCTTTCAGCTCCGCGACGGGA
This sequence comes from Fasciolopsis buskii, assembly GCA_008360955.1. Classification (NCBI taxonomy): domain Eukaryota; kingdom Metazoa; phylum Platyhelminthes; class Trematoda; order Plagiorchiida; family Fasciolidae; genus Fasciolopsis; species Fasciolopsis buskii. The sequence continues at coordinate 49,577 of LUCM01002836.1, read as the reverse complement.
TCCTTTCTTATGCGGCGATGGATTTCATGCCGATCTACTGAAGCGAAAACCATGAGCTCCAGAGACAAGCTTCAATCTCCAGCTCAAAGGAAGACAGGTTATTCATTTTGACTGCAGCCGGTAACATTGACATTTGAGAAGAGGAGGAAATTGATGAGCATTTGAGTTATTTGAAATGGGCTACCTAGACTCGTTTGCAGACTGTCAAAGAGGTGCCCAATAGAGCATCGAAACGCAGTTTGGTCTTTTGGGCTTGTTTTGCTTGATCGAGCAATGATCACTCTCCTTGACGTAACGGCTAGCGTGGCGAGTGATAGCACCACAACAGAACTCCAAAGCACTGTACCTAATCCACTGCCTGCAAAAGTAGGTGCCTCAAAGCCAGATTATTGAAAGACGCGAAGGAATCTAATTTAAAATCCAGTGAGCACTTGAAAAATATGGCCAAAAATGGGGACCGTACGGTTATGGTTCTCTAATGAGTTCACTAGCTTCACAGTTTCTGCCTCGTTTGGGAGGTAGCATCCGGGGCTGACGGAAATTATGATCGTCTTTGTGTCTAGAAGGTTTGGTGGTTTTAAGGATCAGTATGCTTTTCTGGATCAATAAACAAGGGCTTTACCAAATGGGGTCTTCAATTCACATTTTTACCTTTTTCACGGATGACGCGTCGAACTCCCATGAAATTAGGAAAGAAGCAAAATGGCCTCTCTGGTCCAAAGCCTTGGCTACTTCGCAGTCATCATGGAGCCCTCAAAATTTCGTTGCCACGATCGACAAGTAGTATTCACTGAAGGCTTTGGAAGAGAGGGGTAAAAATTAAATAAAATTGGGTGGGTTGGAGGGATTTCAGCTGGAGTAATGATGAGGTGGAATTTAAGGCTTGTGCTCGAATGCAATATCTCCCCACCAGCTTTCTCATTGAAGGAACTTCTCAGGGCAGCATTGTATCGGTCGATAGCCATTGCTCCGTCGTTGGTAGACTTGGTCATTTTCGGTGAGGGATAACCAATAAGATACTCACTGAATGCCAATTTTTGGGTTAAGCAAATCGATTGGAAATGCTGAGGCAGCTTATGTGGGTGCAAGATAAGTAGTAGTCTAGGGAAACCTTATGAGACTGGATGCTTGCAACTGTGCTATTTAAGTCAGGGTTATTCGGGATCAGGCGCCCTCTCTTTTCTTCAGGTTAGGCAGACTCGCTCCCCAGAATGTCAGAACCGATTGTTTTTAGCAGAGTACGGAAATAACAATGCATCGTGCGACTTTTCATGAAAATTTCATTGCTCTTTAGCTCGGCTTACTCGTGGTAGTTGTCAGTTTGCCGTCCTTCTGTTTATCATAGATTTCCCAAACAATGGCTTAATCAGGACTGAAAATGAAATGACAGCATTAAGTAACAGCCTGTTAAACCTATTTTGTTGATGATTGGTTTACCAATGTATATTTGCATCCTAACGCACAATTGGTTTTGCATACCAACTGCCGTATTTAAGGCAAAACCCATGAGAAATATAAAGAGGCGATTGCGCTCACCGCCCAGGGAAATCGAACATAAAGTAAACCCATCAAGGAATAATCTGAAACATAAGAAAGGCTGCTCCGGAAGTTAATCGAAACGCGATCCCGATTTGTTAAGTTGCGTGCTGAATATGTAACTGTGGAATTCCTGTAGGCATTAACTCAAGGTGGTTTTGAACGAATAGCGGATAGCGTTGAACTTTGATAACGGCCGTTTATAATATAACTTTACAGAAGATGTGCAGGATCTGAAATTATTCCGTGACCAAAAACCAAAAATCTAGTTAAATGCTGATCACATTTTATTCGTATGAAGAGATGACGGGTAAAAACTCGCAGTGCATGGAGGGGAAATTCAAAGCCTACATAGAAAAACCGCAAAAGTGGGAGGGGAACAGCATAAGATGATTGTGTTTTAATGTGCAGAGATGTAAGCCGGCTTGAGCGGAGGGAGATGATTCGTTGGAAAATCTTTGGGTGCCTGTTCTTAGAAAAAACTTGAGGCAGCGCAATGTCACCAAAGCGCACAAACAGTTGATAGCGGTAAACAGCTAATAAGCGAGTGGTGTAGATAACTGAGTGATTTGACAAAAGAGCAGCGCCCCAATGCAACCCTACTTTGATAACTGTTTTTGTTGCTTTATCGCCCTGTCGTATGCACCGAGTTTGGCTACCAAGCCATTGAGAAATCTGCATTGAAAAGAGCGTGATGAAGCCTGGTATTTATGGTTTGTGAAGTAAAAGAGTCCGCGGGGCCGAATCTAATTTAGAATAGCAGTCTGGAGAAGCGTAACATGCCAATTTCATCAACACATCCAATTACTTACAAATATGATGAATGTAGAAAAGCAAAAGTGTCCAAGCATAACGGCTAGGTCCCTACTCAAGCTGAATGTTCTGGAGCATTCAAAATAGAACCTAGATGCATAACTACAGTAAGAATTTTAGTTTAAATCCAAAATAACGGTAAGACGACGGGACGAGGCCGTTTGACTAAAGCAATGAACCCGCTGGGTTTTGGGATGAAAACCATAGCGGCGAGTCTCCGGCATTAGGGGAGAGCAAACGAGCCTAGTGGTTTTTAGTCGGTGAAGTAAATATATCCCTTACGGTCACAGCATAGTGCTTTGAAAGAGCGGATGTTAGACAGTCGAAACTAACCCCGGAGGCATTTTATAAGTAACGGGAACTTTAAACTTTTCGCCACAAAAAGGGCATTTGTCAAATAATTATAAACCGGAAAGTTAATGCTATCCACAAGGGATCCACTGCGGCCCGGTGGGCTCAACAATTGCAACTTGGGGTGCCAGAATGAGTTTTCAGGGAACATGCACATCTGCACCAGAAGCGGCAATTCAAGCTGGGCCCTGCTGAACTTGGTTTTACGAAACATTGGTTTGTTTTACAAAACATCCTGTGCAGCGTGCGTGGAGCACCCGGTAGACTGAACGAAGAAAGACTGGTGAAAACATCGCATGAGCAGCGCCTAGTGCAGTGGGATCCCAAACACAATTTATTTTTAATTTCTACAGTAACGTGTCACTGAGTAAATAATAAAGTCATTCAGCGAAACGGAATGTCAAATTTAGTCTCAAAGCGAAAGTCGAATAAACTACACAGAAAACCGTTAGTGGCTTACGCGGTTGCCAAAATTATGCCAAAAGTGAACGGTGCATGCAAACAAACAAGCGCCCCACCAAACAAACGCAATCATGGAATAAAGCACCAAAGTCATTTATTTGACAGTGTTCCCACGAATTCTGATACAATACGAGTTTCCCCGTTGCAAATATACCCAGCAAAAAGTGATATAGATCTGCGGCCATCGTTGTGGTCCAATATAGTCCCTGGAATTGCTAATCGTTCAGAGCATTTACTGGACATTTTGCCACATATTTGATCGCTGTGCGAATGTCTTCTGGTTTCTTAGGGTTTAGCACAGGATGGTTAGACAACTATTGCATTTATTCTGCCAATGTGGGCATAGCCACTTTTTCTATGTATCCAAGGGTTTGGCCATGCTTCATCACCTCGAAGCGCTGTTCCAACAGCCGTCCGTTATGAAGAAATATTTTTTCCAAGTGTGACAACCTATAAATAACATGTGTCTTGTTATTTACGACGCAGTCAGCCCGCGGACGCCACAGAAGCGGCAACTTAAAACAACCCCGAAGATGTTTTGTCCCCCTTTGCACTTTCTCCAACGCACTAGGGTCTTCTCTCGTTGCATTAGAGCAATAATCTTATATAACACCAAATTCTCAATCGCATAGCCTTACTGCCATGCGCACCGCGTTTGGCACCTGGTGATCACCGATTCACAGCTCGAAAATCCTCTGTCCCTCCGGCAGGTCACATTAGGATGAGAAGTTTACCCTTTCACTTTCCAGATTGACCGTGCTCACGTTGTGCAAGTGCGGCCACCTAGACCAGATTGCATAAACAGACTTTAAGGCCCGCATAAGCAGGTCAGCCTTTGTATATGCATCCCAAGGTAACCTGTATTTCGACGGTCTTTACAGTCCAACAAATCGCACTTGCCCATGGAATATCGTGGTTCGACACCACGTTTGCCTGCCGAAACGATGGAGGTCCCCACAGTATTAATAATAATATTTATATATATTTCTCGATTTGCGAGATGCATGCGCAAGGCAAGAGCAAGTTTTACATGGGTGACGCAAAGGAAATATGAACAATTTAAATCAAAGGATGAGGAGTGAGAGCGACCTTAAGCAATTTGAACGTTCTGTTTTTGCATATTTCTCCACATACAATGGTCATGTGCAGGGCAAAGAAGGCGCAATGGAGATACGTAAAACAGAAACCGAACATGCAATGCAATGTGGTTTCGTTCACGAGATCACAACAGGGCATGTGCTTTCCTGAGCATGGATTTCCGAGTTTTAAATCAAATCCAGATAATGGTTCGCCGAAATTTTTCTTTATCTGATTACCAGTCCTGCACTGCGAGCAATACTATGTTTGAATGCAGCAAAAGGTGCGTATTGCGGGCGCAAAATATGGCTGGAGGGCAATAGCTTTCGCCGCTTGTTGGCCGGGATACTCGATAACAAAGAGAGTTATATGGTGGAGAGGAGAATCAATGTGGATGTGATAATGGAATGGAGACGAGTGAAAACCATACTGGATATCAAAAAAGGCAGTATAAAACTCGAAATATCTGAAAGCACAGTCTGACAGGCAAGGAAAGCGGCGACAATGGATGGGAATCGTGTGAACGTAATGCTAATACATGAGGTTTGTCTTAAGCAATTTTGAATTCATAATGTTCAGCTTGGTCGAGGGATGAAGTTGGCGTTAGAGAAGAAGAGGGAGGCGACGTCTCGTGGTTTCGTGTGAAGAACTGTTACCAGGAGCATCGGTCTATTGCCAAATTCCGCAGACCAGACGAGAGGTTGATGAGAAATGACGGTCTTCAGCTGTTTTCGGATGTCAGTATGCATTGTGAACGTCAGTTTATGTCAGATGCCAATAAAAATGCTGCCCATTCCTGAGCCCGTTTTGTATGGTTTTGGCAGGAGAATTTTGGGAAGGAGCAAGAGGAAGCCAGCACAAAGTGGTGCACGTGAAATTATGAGCTACATTGCTGTTCACCACGACAGTGGTAATGGGTAGTGCTGACGGAGCGCTGGCCACCAAACATGAAAAACACTGTTTGAGGGTGAACGCAGGTGTAATCCGCCTACCTAATTGCACCCGCAAACCCGTGTCGGTGCTATGCAATTCGCATTCAGAGGGAGCCCAGCCCTCACGCGAAATTGCATGTGCATTGCCCAGGACTGCGCTCGCTCACGATCTTTTTCAGCGTATTCCAGTTAGCCGGTGAAATTCTTATATTGCCTGCTGCTGCATCTAGGTAGGTGACTGAACCTGCTCAGCCATTTTGCCCTTCTGTTTGGGTAATCCGTTAAGCTTTCAAAGCTGGATTTGCAGTCAACTCGGCTTATGGCGTTAGCTTCCTCCGTTCAGCGCCTCTGTAACGGCAATGTTTGATAAGGGCTAGGAGCTGTCAACAAGGTGATATAAAGCTGTATCACAGTTGTACGTTTCCGTCATCTACTGCCGCGAAACTTGCCTCAGATATTAGTCTGTCATTCAGATTTTGAGCAACTTCAATGGATTTCCAAACAAATCTTCCGGTATTTTATTCGCCCTAGGATACATTTGGGTTGCATCCATCATGAAGCATCCATCAGTAGCTTTACACTGGCATCCTCGACAACAGTGGACAATGCACAGCAGTCTGCCCCCAGTCTTATATCTTGCATTCAGGGAAGTTTTTGAACTGATTCTTTAGGTTGCAATGCTACTGACGGCCCTGGTTCAACGTCTACAGCCCATCATAGGTATTTCGAACTGCGACTGAGCAAGTAGAATGGCATGGTTATTAAGTGCGTGGCTATTACCCTACAGACTGGCCTATCACAGAAAATCGTTTCGCCCCCGTATTCCACCTGTATCTGCTCTGTCGATCTGCTCTTTAGTGCTGCTAACTACATCCGCAATTCCGTATTCTCACGCATTTAATCAATGACACAATTACAAATACGAACCAGCAGTGACATAGCTAGGAGCCTATCGTAATCAAAAGAATCCGGAGTTCCACTGGAGACTTGCCGAGTTACTTCCCGGCCATTTTTCACTTCCGCTGCCTACATAGGCGTTTCAAAATTTAACCTCCCTAAAAATCGATTAATTTGAAGACTTTCGTAAACATCGTTTGGGCAGTGCTTAGCCAAACTCAAATCTCAAATCCAATATAAAAATAAAGCGTGAAATCTACAAAACCGAATTATAAAACCCATTGGTATACAGGTACAATTGATCGTCAAATACTTGGTCGCACTAGTTGGGAACCGAAACTGATGTTAGGGCACAGAAAACCGCAATGGAGCCGCTCAGGCCCTAAAGCAGCGAATGCCAAAATCACAGTGAGTGCGAACAAGCAAACGCTCAACCAGACAAGGGCATACATGTGATGAACTATTGAAATTATTTGTATCACAATGGCCTCATGAACTGCGGTACAGAAGTGTTTCTTGGGCAGGTTTTCCTTTAGCCACGCTAGACAGTTTTACCTATCCAACGTACGGACTAGCGCATCCATGTGGAAAATATTTACCCGCGTGCCTCACGTGTCTCATGAGGACGTCTGAGAGATTTTTGAGGAGCAAAGTAAGAAAGCACCTGGTTGGGTACTCAATTTCGTGCAAAGGATAGAGTGGATTTTTTGTGTACATCGGGCCCTTTGAACGGTTATGGCCAGATCTGACGGGGAGAAATTTGCCCGCTGTGTTACGCAGACTCCACCAGATTAGTTGATTCGGCGAATCATAAATTGCTCATTTAAAACATCCAGTTGCTCGGAATCAGTGATCCGGTATTAAATTTTGTCTGAAATTTCCTGACGAATAAATTTTTCCTTTTCATTGCAGCAAATAAAAGTTCAGAGAATCCAGGTTCAATAAGGATCATTCGTCGGAACGCCATGATTCTTTCCTTACAAAGGCAACCTTGCAGTACAGCAAGAACCGACATCATTTATCTTTGCCCATGATGTGAAGGCCGTGTCAGCATGTAACCGGGAGGGGCGGACATGAGCCAAAAGCGACGGAATGGGATATGATGCTAAATGAAAGTATAAGTCGATTCACCAACCAGTGGTTCGAAATGACTGGTTGTAGTGGTAGAAAACAGGGAGTTTTCAAATGGCACGGTTAAAAAAACTTGGGAACTAGTAATGATCATTGCGAGAGAATACAAATAGGCTTAAAACCGGAAGGCTGCTGCCCGAAAAGCAATGGGAACATTTGAGGTCGCAGCCCGCGATAGCTAAATGAACCCCAGTGAAAACCGAGCTAAAGGGAACAGGAGGTATTATTGGCTCACCAGACGTTGCCAATTTACGGCCGGTGTGTACCTGGCTGCGTTTTTGCACCAAGCCATGCGTTGCCAAATATTAAGGTTTGCCCTGTCGGTCTTCTAGCTCCTGCTCATAAAATGTCCTTCCCGCAGTATAAATCCAATATTTGCGCGCCACTGGATGACCACTGTCCCGGCATGCTACGATTTGTGGTGTATTATGTAGACCTCCGGGTTTATGAAACGAAAAGTCTACAAGCAGCCATATCAGATTACTTTGCTAAGTATTATTGCTGGCTGATGCGCTTACTTGCTTCGGATCACTGGTTTTCCTTTTTTGATGTCCATCTCATTTCGTGACTTGTGTGAAACCCATTGAAGATCACACATATATATCGAAGTGGTAAAAACTCCAAACTTTAGCCGATCATGTAAGAGTTCATGGTACCTGGGACACGTAATTGACCTTGATTGGAAGAGACTCTACTGCCTTCGTGCCTTACAGTTCCGTCACGGGTTCTTCGATGAACGCTGACGCGGTAAATGGTACACCTGCGACTGAACTGAAGAATCAGAGTGCGTTATTCGGTAGCCAATAGCAATTATGTTGTTTGTGCGGAAAATGTTAATATTCTTTACTCTTTCCATAGCAAGTGTCGTTGCCGGCTGCTATGCCAAATGGGCTTCAAATCACGCTGTTTGTGTTGTCGTTTGTTTGCGTCTAAACTCCATCGGAAGGACGCTGTCTCCGCGTGTTATACCTTGCTGGAGTTCCTTTGGCAGAGAGACTAGCGGTGAATAGCTGCCGAGTATTCCTTTTTCAAGGAGAAGCACCAGGTTTACCTCGTGCATATTAAAACCTGCTATTGCCTGGCCCTGCCTTAGGGCTGCTGTCTGCTTGTCAATTAGCAAAAGCACCGCACAGTACTTTGTTTCTGTCTTTTTATGTATGCTTCTCTTGTTTCCTCTACACAAATCGCAGATCTTTATATTATTCCTGTGATTCCAGCCTCAGTTTTTTTAAGAAACATCTTATGCAGCATGATGTCACACTGCATCTGTACTCTTGAAGACAACAAAGGATTTTCTGTAAAACTTCAGTTAGCCAGCCTCAATAGGGATTCCCGTTAGGAACATGAAAACAATTGGGTGGCAACTTAAAAACCTCCAACTTCATACGGCTTCACTCAACGGGAGGTAGTGATGTGGTTTGCGTGCCTCCTAGGCCAAACTAGGTATGCAAATTGACTCACCTCAAACTGCAGTTTGAGCCATGTCCAGAGGTTTTAAGAAAAAAAGCCTGACAAAGTACTCTTCTATTCCTCCAATTTGGAATTTTATATGAATAGATAACAGTAAAAAAATCAGTTGGTGAAACTTTCGCCGGGAAAGTGGGCTTCCCAAAGCCTGACGGACATCCTTTTACGAAAAATAAAGCAAATAGCTTAGAACCACAATCGACCTCATGTTCAATTATGCGGTTCCACTGTGGTATCCGTAAAACATCCCATCAGTTTCACAAATGCAGTTCTTTCTATACCGCATCGGTCATCGTGCAGGATATCCTGGTCCATGCTAGGTTTCCGACCAAGTGCTTCGTGTCAGAAGTTTGAGTTAAGAGATCCTCCAAGATTCCCCAAGAAAATCGTTAGTGGCATGGTCGCCCACGAAGTGTCGTCTACCAAATCATCAGCACAATTTCACCGAAGCATTCCGATTCTGTTTCAGAGACCCAGCCGCGAACACTGATGGATAATACGTGATATAAAAACACAAGCTGGAGAAGCCACTTTGTACGCGAAACTCTGCATTGTTTCTCCTCCCCCCCTCGTCAGTTGCTTTCCTTCTTCGTCAGGTTTCCAATGACATGAACTGCACTAGTAGCTGCACGATGCAAAATTCTTTACCGGTTTTTTTCAGCACCGTGATCACAATAGTTCGCGATACGACTTGTCTGACGACTGCATTATCGAAAAGGTAGGAAGTAAATGCGAACTAATAAAACAATCTTTCACTTTATTTAACTCTTTCAATTGTCGCACTGTAAATCTGGTGGGGCAAACTCCCTTTATCTAGGACTAAACCCTTGAAATACGTAAGCCAGTACGTAACCTCATTTACTCGGTTTGTTCTTCATTTCCAAGTAATCTAGTTTTGTTTCGCAAGATGTCCAAAATTCTCATTTTAGAATGATTCGAGAGATACCTCCTTATAAAGTGTTCACGGTCGTGCTTTGCAAAGGAGTTGAAGCTACGTCTACGAACAAGGGCGACAACAGGGGTTAGGTGCAGAATTCGAATGCTACATTGTACGCTTGAAATCGCGCGCTGAAATGGGCCATTTTTATTTGATTTATGGACCCGACATCTCGAAAGTGTTTTTGCTGCATTCCCAGAATGGGCCTGTCCATGCATCGGTTGCAACTGTAGCTGTGTTAGGGAGAATGCATGATGAAACGAGTACGGTTTAACCAAGTGGATGAATGGAGCAACGGAGTGGTTGAATGGCTGTTTACAAAAAGGTTCAAGGGTCCTGCAAGTTGGAGTGTCATATCAAGAATCATTTGATGTTGTGCAAAACCGTTCATCCGGAATTTTAACTGCATTCAGGAGACATTAGTGTTGCCAGTAAATTTTATAGTTTTATATTGTGGTGCTGACCTTCAAAATGCAATCCTCGGCCAACGCTTAGAACACTTAGAATGAACTGGTTAGCCTATCGTCGGTTTTATGAACTAGGATTAATCAGATGCTCATTTCACCCTTGGGCCTTGGATCGGTCTTACCATTTCTTGACGGCAGATTTCTAGTTCTATAGCGGGAAAATTCTTCTCTCCATGTGCCAGGGCTCATAAACCGGATGTGCGTTCGTTTTATTCAGGCTGGTTTCAGTGCCACAGAAAATTGCCTTTTGCGCAGGGATCCTCGGGGAAGGTATGGAATACGCCAACTCGTCACTAGGTATTATTGTTTTAATCTAGAGATTAGATTTTCCTGTATTAGCAGCTGGATTCACTGTATAATCATTTTTGCTGAACACGAAATACGTAGATGAGATATAGGTCTTGTCTCGCCATAAGCAGTGATGACCACGGCTTGTATTAGAGGTTCCGTCAGTGCTGAAGAACGTCCCTATCTAACCATGAATCTGGCTTCGGAGTGCTCGCAACTGGAACCAATCCAAACGGCCCTGGATTGACTCTGTGACAGCCTGGTGACGCGTCGTCTGGTCTGCGCTGCTCAGTTATTCTGCTTCCTTGTTAATGCAAGGCAGGACCAAAAGCAACAACCACATCCGGTCTATCGGTTTATCGGTTGCTTGGTAATGCTGCTTCCATGTGTTCGGTAGGCAAGATAGACACAGGTGGACCGAACACCTAGAACGTATTAAGCACGAAGAATATCCACCCGGTATACGCTCCGACGGAGGCAATCCATTTAACCGAGATATATTAACACTCCATGCTTCTAGACAATCCGAGTTGTGTAGTGCCAAAATTGCTAGCATTCAATTTGGTCTACGCGTCTGGTTGATGGCAGACTGTTAGATAAAGCACATCGATATTTGACGGCATTCGGTCGAAAATTCCTGCTTCAGCCTAACTGATACGACACGTCCACCGATCCGCAAACCATCAACCCAACTCGGTATATTGTGGCCAGTAATTGTTCGCCCCTCACTCGAGCTGTCGTGAAACCACTCCGAGCTGGGCGGATTCGGAATGACAGCTCAAACGCGTGAGTTTATGCGTCTCAGCAGTTCAATTACCGCTGAAAGTTTTCTGTCCCGAATTAGAGACTTGTATGAATGGGGAAATGGTTCACCATCAGTACTCGTCTGTTAAACACATGACTCCCAACCCGCCCATTGATACCAAGGGTTCGGATGAAATGTACGTAGTTTTTGAACCTGTTATGCAGTACCAGCGTTCGCTGGACCCAAAGTGCCTAAGTGCCTCGGCGTGTGCACAGCCTGCTCGGCGCTATCAAGTTATTGGCGTTCTCGCTAGCCTATACGCTCTTCCGGTGTATGTCATTGGCCGCGTACCAGGTCATGGCAACGGTTGTTGCATCCGAATCGCTCCCAAACTGCTGCCCGACGCGTGGACGAAAGTGAGAATCCAGACTGCTCCTGCTTTCTTGTCTTCTCGGGTCGATTGTCGGTCGGTCCAGGGGTTTTTCAACTGTCTCTCGTTGACCGATTGGTCTGTAGCTCTATACCAATTCCGTTTAAGAGCACCTTTTGGTGTACCCATCGCTTGGAGACGAAAATCGTCATGGGCGGATGGGTAATGAGATCTCGCGTCCCTTACATTAGTGTGATGGTGTCATGGCCAATCACCATTCTAGGATTTTGGTGCCGCGGATTTTCGCTCTGATGTTAATTTCCCAAAGAACCCTCCATTTTCCCAGTATTTTGAAATCTCAGTTATTTCAAATATGACGAGGTTGAAAATTTCTGGATGGCCACTCACTCCGTGATTGGCTGCTTCAGCTTTCGACCAAGGCCATCCCTCAAACCTATGTAGATAATAGAGCTCACTGGAATTCTGACTTGTGTTGGTGGGCCACCAATAAACGCGCGGCAGAGTCCTGTGTTCGTTTTCTCTCTTTTGCCAGCGGGCTGGCTATCTATTTATATTCCGGAACTTCTTTCCATTTTACGTAGCTGCTCATTCAAGAGAGCAGCAGTTCAGTCCCATTCGTTGTGCGACTACGGGGCCGAACTATTGTGTATCTATCCTCAGTGTGCTGGTGTCCTGCTAGGCCACAGGCTCCGCGCTCCTGTGCTATCGTGCTACGCTAGTACTTGCGTCTTGTGCTTCAATGTGTGTATAGATCAGCCCAACTCTGCAACACAACGGATGGTTGGGAAATATTTCAGGGGTCCAGCCTTTCTTGTGCTGCTTTGTTTTATCTAGCTCTGTAGGGAAGATGGTGTTTAATGGATACTTTTAACTCCATGATTGCACCTCACAATTACTTGCGATTATTCTATGCTGCAGACTAGGCTGTAATCCGTGTCGATCGCGGCTAATCTAAATTCGGTCTTCTAGGAATGCTTGATTTAAAGCCCCCGGCCTCTGTCTGACGTAGCCTGAGGCGAGCGCTTGCTAGTGTGTGATCTGCACCATTTAAATTTTTCGTTGGGTCGCGGTGTGTTAGACAATTCCCGACCAGTGGTGCCTACCGAAAGCGTATCAAGATGTTTCCATTTTTACACGCCATTTCGTCAGTGGTGATAGTTTAGGCCAGCCAAATAAGATCTGCAGATATGTCCAAGGGGTCGCCATTTTTGCGTCGTTGGCTAAGATTGAATTCCTCCAGCATGTCGTGTACCCAACTGATGGTTCCGTGTGAGATTACTAATCTCGTCGAAGCAAAGGATATATGCACCCCATTTTGGGATTTTATCAGCAACTTGTACCGCGCTTCGTGAAAAGCTTCCCTCGCAGCCTGTTTGGATGCCGGGTTGTAGACTGAATCAACGGATACATTCAGTGGTGGGGAGTAAAACTCAGTAGTTTGGATCAGCCCGGGCAGCATAATGGTAAGACACACGCTTCCCAAACGAAAGGCCGAGATTCAAATCCTTGGTGAGATGATGGACGTGCACCATTGATGAATTCTAATGCAGGCAAAGCTGAAGTCTGGTACTTCCCCGGCCCAAGAGTGACGGCAACACCTGGTGTTTGTACGTTTAAGTTGGAGCCCGAAGACAAAACATAAATATCAACCTCACACTACTCCCGGTCGTCCGAATAGTACAACAGCGCACAGGAGAACCGTCGGCAATGATGGACAGTCGATGATCTGAAAAGAAGTAAAAGCACTGAAGTGTTTAGTTAATTCCACACAAACGTCTATTTTATTTTCGCTTTCTGCCTCATTGTTTTCGTTTTTTTGTCGTGGCTCCGATGGCACAAAATATGTACACAGGTTAACGGTAAATGGCTCTCTCCGTGATTATCACGCCCGACCTATTGAGACCTTATGTGATCCTATGTCACTCCGGATTTTCGGGTCATGGATGCCGTTCTCCCCATCCGCATGTAGTGGGCCCAGTGGCTGTTGGCTGTGCCCCTTCTACTACAGTCATTCGTGATACGTGTAGTAGGAAAAATGTACCTTTATACCCTAGGCCAGGTGGACTGCACAAACAGTTAATATAATCGACCTCGGCTTCTCCATTATATGCTGCACACAATGAGATGCACAAATTTTCGATATGTCAGCTAACTACACTTTTCAAAAACTTATCTTCCCGCTTACCACCTCCGATACTCCATGCCTCCATGTTTTGCAACCAGTTCTGTTGTATGGTTGCGTGTATGCGTGTCGAGGATGTTCGTTACTTGGGGTTTTCCGATCACCGATGTCTACGTAGTATCACCAGGATTGGATGGGGTAGAACGGGTGAGTGATGTAGAGGTTTGGAGTTTAGTAGCAGATGGCAGTTCTGAGAATACCGCATAGTGTATGGAATTTAGCGGACTACGCTGGCTGGGTCACGTGTTGCGCATGGGAAACACTCCATACCGTGCCATATTTTGAGTTTTTCCCACGGAGTGGAGGAAGCCATTTGGAGGTCAGCAGATGGCATGACAACGTAGAGTGAGAAAGTGTACAACGTCCTTAGGTAAAGTAGGTGTTTCATCTGTTCGTGGTTAGGGTACGAAAGACTGGTCAACTAGCTGGCTGGAGATGCCGAAAAATATTGCAACGAATCGTGAACAGTGGAGATCGCGTTGCCATTTTCTGTCGAATCAGGATGATTGAAAGAATGCATTTGTACAGTTAGGTTGTATTCCGTATTTTGGATACTAAGACATTTCTTTTTTCCCGCCGTTTGACGGTCCATTCCCTACTCCCTTTGCCCGTTTTTTTTTCTACGGAGACATAGGACTCTTGAAGAAAGGCTCCAGTCAACTGGGTTTCCCACCCTTTTAACGCTGGTCGCCGATGGTGATAATGATTGCTAACCATTTCGAATGAACATGATGGTTCATTTTATAACCCTAGGCGGCCAGGAGTATGGGAATTCAGTACTCGCCAAATTCACGAACTGTTCAGACTTGCTGTTTTGGTGGAAAATACTGAATAGAGCTGTTCGGTCGACTGAGTCGAAGGCACCCTTCCAGTCGAGGAGATCCACGGTTGTTTGGTGCATTTCGAGTAACTAGCAAAGAGTGAAAATCCGATCGATGCAAATCCGATCTGGTCAAAATCTGGTTTACTGTTCGTCGACGTTGCGCTCACAGAGCCTTGTCAGACGACAGCATTATCAAAACTAAAGCCGGTTTCTATACGAATTAAACCGATCTCAAAATAGTTACTGCAGTCGCCGCATGTTCACTAACTCGCCCTGTGATAACCGAATACACTCTCCGTTTTAAATGTCACAGGTCGAGGAGTTAAGCTCCCATATCAAGTCCTTCATCTAATGTGAAAAGAACTGCTGAGAGTTCTTCGGGACCGGCCAACCTTCTGCGACCTTCCCCACGTCCGTGGTATGGTTGCAAGACATGAAGTAGGCATATCGATATTCGCTGTTTGCACGGAAGTTCTTTTTAACTCATGTCGAGTGATTTACAGCTAATGTAGTAAATCTCACGCCAAACCATCCGAAACTACGGTGGTGGACGGCTTTGCTCTCGTCCGGCTCAATACCGCGCTTGATCTATTGAAGCCTTATGTGATTCGCCACTTGAAGTCTCAGGTCATGGTTTCCCGTCCCCTCAAACTAACCAAGACAATTCACGATTACATTCCCATTCATCTTCGCGCTCTCACTATGCAAGGAAAAATTCAGCAAGTTCTCCTTGCCCTCACCAATATTCACGGACCAAACTGCGACACTTGCTTTGTTCGCCAGTCTCTTCATTTTTCTTCTCTTGCTCTTTTTTGGCCGAAACTCAATTCTCCCTTTCATCTGATACCACACACTTTCGGTTTCCTAATTACATCTTCCATTTTTCTTTTGTTCCAAAAGCAGATGTTTGTACTTCTGTTAATCATTCAGCTGCACCTCTCCGGGTACCAAATCTTGTCTTTTCCAACTGCGAATTTCAACTCTTTTTGAAATTCCGGTTCCCTTCATTCACTCATTTCTTCTGCGTTGTTTATCCTTTCGCTAACAATGCCGACTATTCAATTTTTGATATCTCCAGGCACCGAACGTTTGCTTATTACAGACCCCAAAGAACCATGTTACTATTTTGGGTGATCTCAACGGTCACAACCGGGACTGGCTGGCACGCCACACCAGCACTTCGGCCATGGTGCTCGAAGCTGAACTTTTCGCTGGGGTCAATAATCTACCGGCTACTTGACCTCGTACGTATATCCGATTGAGCTAGCGATCATGCTCATACTCTTGATCTTATCCTCACTTCAATCCCTTTATCTTCAAGTATATCTGTTCTTCCCTCTGTTGGCTCATCGGACCATTGTCATTGCCATCATCCATCAACTTCACCCACCACAACCCCCAACCCTCCCCAAAACACATTTAGGTGCAACAATTCAGGTGACTGGGACGGTTTCCGCTAATTCTTGGCTTCCTACTCCTGGAATGATTTGTTTTACTTCAGACGTTTCCGCATCCGTCTCCAACCTGAGTGATATTATTCTTCAAGGCATGAATCCTGTTATCCCACACTTCCGAACCAGACAAACCCGAATCCTCCGAGCTGTTGAATCACGCATGCGATCTTACTGTACGCTTGAAGCGCTCAACATTTCGTCTCTCACCTCCCCCCCACAGCTTTGTGCAAGCTAGGAACAAGCGTATAGCAACTATACAGAAAGCCAAAGATCGTTTTGTCCACTGCAGAGAAGAACGCTGGCTCTCTTCCGCCATCGGTAGCCGGACATCTTGCAAAAGCCTTCTCCCGCAATTTCAGTCCTCCCGATTTCCCTGATATGTGATTTCTTCGGTGATCTAGTTTGTCAAACATACCATTTTTCTGCATCTCCGGCTTCTTCCTCCTATCGTCCCTTATTTTCCATCTCTTATTAGCACTAGAAAGATTCGCCAAACACTGCGTCCTCTGAACGTTTCCAAACCACCCGGTCCGGATTCTGTTCCACCCTTGAATTGGCCCCTCTTTTACGGCCCGTCTTCTGTCTCTTCCTCAAGCTTCCCACCTTCCAAACCTCTCAGGGACGCCGTGATTTTTCCTATTCCTAAACGCAGCAATCCTAGTGATCCTTGCAATTATCGTATGATTTCCCTCACACCTATTATTTTGAAGGTTTTTGAAACTGTCATCTCCGACTAACTGCGTTCGTTTGCCGATCGCGAGGGACTACTAATCGACCACCAGCATGGTTTTCAATTTCGGCGTTCAACGGGCGATCTACTGGGCCTGATCGGCTTCACTCAACAACCAAGGGTAAATATACCTGGTCTCGCTCAACATTTAAGGCTTTCTGACGAAACTGCCCACGTCCGGATTATCTCCGGCTCTCTTATCATAAAGATCAAGTTTCCTTAGTAAGCGAACCATCTCCCTCCAAACTGATGAGGTCCTGTCCCGGGAATTTCCTGTAAATACTGACGTTCCCCAAGATTCGGTGCTTGCTCCCACCCTCTTCCTTTTATTTATTAACGGTCTGTTTACTACATTCAACCCAATGCATTCTTTTGCCGGTGACACTGCCCTCCATTTTTCTCTTTCTCACCGCACTCCCCGCCATGCAAACACTAACATCAACCGGGACCATTGTATCGCCAGTTTATCTCTAAACTCCGATCTTGGGCACATCTCTTCCTGGGGCTTCAACAGTTATGCTACATTCAATGCTTTCAAACCTTTCGTCCAACTTCTTTGAAACATCATTCTTTCTCCTCACATCTGTTTTTCGACTCGTCTATTCTGAGTCCCACAGACTCTGTTCCTCTTCTCAGCTTATCCATTAGTTCTTCACATCTGAGCTTGCCTCTAATGCTGCGTGCGAATTCGGTTTTGTTTCGCGCTCGGCGTTTCTTCGCTCTAGCTCATCTATTGAACAAAGCTCAGATCCCCCACACCTGAATACTGCAGTCACGTGTGGTACGGAGCTTCCTCTACTTGGCTTTCTTTTCAAAGAAGGGTCATCCGGCTGATCAACGATCCTTCACTGGCATCTACTTTTCAGCCACTGCCCCATCGTCCGGCAGCTACTTTGTTATCATTTTCTACCGCTATTGCTTTGTCTTCTGTTCTTTGGAACTTGCCCTAGCATTTCCTCTTCCTGAAAATTTTTCTCGCTCTTCTCGCATACGGTCAGCTAGTCACCCTTATCAAGTTTCTGTTGCCTGTTGTTGTAGTTCTTTAGTTCAGCCTTTTTCCTACAAGACTTCCAAACTGTGGAATACTCCCACTTTTTTTATTTCGCCCCACCCATAACCTCTCACTTTTCAAGAACAGGGTCAACAAACTGTCTTCGGACCATGGATTTTACCCCTTTACTTTATTTTGCTTTAGATGCGATAAAAAATCATGTCGGGCCCCTCTATACGGAATATTTGTTTATTTTCCAGGTTGCCTATCTGACTTCTTGGACTAAAAAAGTTTATTCACACATACGACCTCATGGTAAGATTTTTAATCCCATTCATCGTCTCCATTATAGGCCAGAAGTGCGGAAAAAGCTATGTAAATTTATTAAATCGTGGGTAATTGTTTTTCATGCAGGACAGCACTGGCTCGTTGGCGAGCGGTCTACGTAGACAAAGTACAGGAGCAAAAGCGGCGTCCGTTTGTGGTTGCGGAGTGCACCAGCCTCAAAGATGCCTTGTACTATCGACGGCAAATCGTTCATGATATATCACGTAAAATAGCCCAGATACAAAATCGTAAGTCATGTTTTCTCTCTGCCCCCCTCATTCTCTGTCTTAACATCAAGCTAGCCTGGGAGAGTACAAACTGCGTGATCTAAATGATGACATAAATAAACTTGTTCGCGAGAAAGCTCACTGGGAAGATCACATAAAAACTTTGGGTGGTCCGGATTTTAAGGTATTTCCATTCTATCACGGTTGCCTTTTTACGTTTGCATTTGAACTTCAGGCCGAGGCTCCAAAGATGCTTGAAAAAGAGGGCAAGGAGGTTCCAGGTAACAGAGGTTATCGGTATTACGGAGCGGCGAGGGACTTACCTGGAGTGCGTGAACTATTTGAAGAGGAACGTAAGTGCGAACTAAAAAACCGTCAATCGATCATCAGATTTCACATGGTTGCTCTGTGATCATTTCATGCCTTTGCACTGAACTTCGCATTTTAGATCGTAATGCATAAATACAACTCGTCCAAAATATCCTTCATGGTCTAAGACTACTATGCCACAGTTTATGAATCCCAGCCCCACTTATGGTTCAGAAACGGATGCTCAAGGCTCTGAAATTTCAGACGTCACTAAAGTAGAAATGCAACGTTGCGAATACCTCGCTGTACTGGTTGCTTTACTTAGATGTTTAGCACAAAATGCTGTAAGTCGATACCTCTGAACTTATTTACCACACGGAGGATTCGAGTCTTGCAACATTAGAGAGGACCTACGGACCGCAGCACTACGCACCGTCTTTGAGAACAAGTCGAGTGTCGTCGCTGTGCTCCGGGTGTTGTAATTTCACCAAAACAGTTTACTCCTCACGAATCATGATGTAATCTCTCCAATGTCGCCCTCATCTATGGCCAAGCTTCTGGATTACTAAGAGCTATTTGGTCTGTATAGGCGTAGACATTGTTTTTGTCAGGCTTGAAAGAGGACCTCATTGTTTGAAGGGTGAATCATTCACCAAGACATCTAAGACGTGTTGGCCTTCCTCTGAGTCGCTGTTCAGTAAGACGAAGTCTTCAGCACACTATTAGTGAACAGTTGTTCTCTGGGAAGAGTTCAAACCCACCGTCTGCTATACGGGACTAAACTTTCTGAAGGTCATCCCCTATGATGAAGTCGAGGAGGAATGCTGTATCTCACGGGCGGCGTTAAAGAGTAACGAAAGCTGTCCAAGGGGCCTAAACCAAGCTGTTCTCAATTTGTCACATTTTTAAAGCCTCTACTACTCTACTGATGTGGATAATAGTTGGCCGTCCATATAGAAGAGAATCCGCTCCAGGCTCCAGATCGTTACAAATCATGCTTCGATATGGTCACTGCCAGCTGGAATGGACTGGCTTGCATCAGTCTGACAGATTCAACTGAAATCCAGAGTGTTAGGACGAGACGGTTCATGCCACAACTCATTAAGCCAGCAAGATGCATGGCTCATTGGTGTTTTTAAGTTAGTGCTTTTCGGAAAATCAATAGGCGTCTCGGCTTAGACAGCTCATGGTCTAACCGCCGGTGCATCATGCATTTCAAGCGCCCATCAAAACGCTTGGATGGCTTATTGCGGACCAATGTTTTATGGGATTCAAACGGAGCAGACTGGTACACCCAACATTGCTATCATTTCCCTGCTCGGCTTATCGCGCCTTGATCGATCTTCGTTCAGCGCTTTCTCGGAGAAGAGAAAGGCTTTATGGCATACTGTCTATTCCAACCTCGGAAATCGGTGCTAGAAATGAACGGGTCGTAGTCTGAATACAAAGCCAGATGGCGGGAATCTGTTTCGATAGATTACTTTAGTTGCACCTCGTTCGAGGTCGGCCCATTTTCCCTAGCCCTTTTATTCTCTGCTGCCATCATGATATCAATTTGTTTCCGCTTGGGTGAAAGGTCATGCAAACTTGGGAGAAGATATCTCTGACTGCGCCTTGACTTCAATCTGTGAGCGTGCACCGGAATAACAACCAAATTTAGTTTTAACTGAACATCGACCGCCTATTTTGCACGAACCTTGAAGTTTTACTGCGCATTGCAATCTCTTGTTTGGGATCAGTTCAATTATTCCAGTATTAATCCTCATGAAGGGCGTCTCCAACATCGACAGAGCCAGAGAGCGTGACCTCGGTTTTCACAGAAAGGCGCAAGTGAAAATCCATGGAAGCACTTTACAGGAATGTTAAATCGAGTGACAGGTCTGGTCGTAAACACGAGTCTCTTCGATATCGGAGGCTGAGGTCTACATTGTACGAGCTAAATACGCCTGTTCTGTACGCAGCAGCATTCTCATATTTCATATTTATCGTTTGAGGGGATATCGAGAGCTAAGAAGATAATCGGCAAGCGAATGTTTATTCGATGTGACTTGGATATTATCCGGAAGATGTTAAAGAAAGTGAATTCCAACACGGACCCTACAACTAGCATGATTAACTGTAGTTCCCGATGAGTGTGAAAATGGGTATTGGGGAAGGAAATTACATAAGCACTTTGGGGGAACAAAGTTGTCTGCGATACAATATCCTCCTGAGTACACAGAAGATACAGTCCAGTCTTTATGAAACCTGTCATATCGTTTGATGCCTTTTGGTCTACTGTACCACTCTGACGCTCTACATAACTTAGGCTTCTGTTATGGTCGACGACCATTCCAGGGTTTTTGGAGCCGCAGATTTCATTTCTGCTACTAATTTTCCAAAAGAATCTATCCTTTTCTTAATATTTCGAAATTGACGTTATTTTAAATATTGCGCGGCTGAATATTTTTATATGTCCGCGAAAAGATTCATAAAAGCCCGTTCTGTGATTGGCTAGTCCACACATCGATCAAGGCCACCCAACAAAACTATATAAACGATAGAGCTCACTGGAATTCTGACTTGTGTTGGTGGGTCACCAATAAACGCGCGGCAGTACTCTGTGTTCGCCTTCTCTCTTCCGCTAGCGGGCTGGGCTAGCTGTTCGTATTTCGCGCCGCTTATTGTTCCGTGTGGCTGCTCATTCAATGGAGCAGCAGATCTGTCCCATTCGTTGTGCGACTACGGGCCTTGAGTCTTGAGCCCGAACCTTTTGTGTCTCCAACCTATGTGTGTGTTCGTGTCCTACTAGACCACAGGCTCTGTGCTCTCTCCTGTGATATCATGCGTCGCGAGTACTTGTGTCTTGTGCTTCAGTTTGTGCATAGATCAACCAAACTCGGCAACACAACAAATCTGGCGACGGGTTTTTTTTTCGAACTCAACGCAATCAACCGATAACCACCATGGATGCGGACATGAAAAAATGTTCCAGACCCAGCTCAAACTAATGGAGGCTCTAACTCAACGGATTGGGAGTATGACCACAACAACCGCCAACCTTGAAATTTCATCAGATTCCGTGCTTCGCTCAATGACCGATTTCTTACACGATCCACAATGCGGCGTTACGTTTGAATCCTGGTTCAAACGCTACGAGGACGTGTTCACCGTCGATCTAGCGGACAAAGACGACAAAACCAAAGTACGATTACTCCTGCGAAAACTGGGTCCTGCAAAACACACGCGGTACATTAATTTCATCTTGCCGGATGAACCATCAAGCCGCACATTTGACCAGACTGTTCAGACTCTAAAGAAAATTTTCGGTGAGCCATCTTCCTTGTTCAACACACGTTATCAATGTCTGAAACTCGTCAAACGGGACGTGGACGACCTGGTAACATGCGCAGGAATTGTTAACGGCGAGTGTGGCAGGTTCAAACTGGGTGCATTGACAGAAGACCAATTCCGGTGTCTGATTTTCATTTGTGGGCTTCAGTCCCCAAGCCATTCAGACTTGCGCACCCGTCTTTCAGCCAAAATCGAACAGCAACCAGACACAACTTTGGAACAGCTCGTAGACGAGTGTGAACATTTATCTAATCTGAA
>LUCM01002836.1:8839-21765 GCA_008360955.1 Fasciolopsis buskii | reverse complement strand
TCCTGTCGCTTTTGTGGTTGTGCTTAAAGCTAGATATTTTTCTGTAACGTTAATTGCTTCATTCGGTTAAGGTTTGGTGCTATATCACAACTGAATACTTGACGCACATGGTTCGTGCAACGATGCTGCAACTGAACTTTCTTCCACCTGTTTCTACTGCTGCTGATATTCCGTTCATTTGGATCCATTTTCTAAGCTGCTTCCCATACCTTCACCCCCTGTCCCAGCCTTTGAACTGTAGGAAGTAGATTTTTGTCTCAGTTTGTCATCCGCTTCACTTATTGGCTGTTTTCTTTTCTTCTGCAGCTGTTCACCTTCTTCAGTTTGTTCTGTTTCTGCTTATCATCTTTAGGAAGATTCCTCCAATCTCACACTCACAAGACAGAAGCATCACCCATCCCGGACGACGTTTCACCTATTGTTTTCAAAATATACCTCTGATTAGCTCCCAGTCTGCCTCGTCTTTTCTGTCTTTCTTTCCAATGGGGAACCTCTTCAACTCATTTGAGGAACGGCACCGAAAGTGGCGCCGACAGTTACTACCTCATTTCCCTACCTTCCTTCGATTTGCGTAAGCCATAAGAGCGTGTTACTCGAAAAACATTTCTTCTCACTCGATATTTCGAAGGCTTTCGGTGCCGCGATGGTTTGGTATCAAAACTGTGCTTGTCCTTCCTACCCGTTTACTTTCGCATGTTTTGTGGCATCTTCGATTTGCCGACTATTGATCTCATTCCTGTTTCTTCTCAAGTTCTGCTCTCTTTACCTGTACCCGTCAATCTAGCGCACTCTCTTGACTTGCGCGGTACCTGAACTCTACCTGGGCCTTTTATTTTCTTGTGTTGAAATTCGGTCTTCTTTTAATCAATATTTTTCATATACCGTTTGCCAATGGGAATGAACCTCTGTCTCCGGGCATTATATTTTGATATTCGGACGCTTCCACTCTTATTGATTTTAGTGTCCACAACGAGGGTTGGCTTATTGGAATATGAGGAGACCTTTTCTATGTTTTGCTGTAGTCAGCAACCTCCGCCAACTAGTTTGCCTTTCCGCATGCATTCTCATTCCTCTTGGAAACCTTTTAACTGGAATATTTTTCGTGACCCTCTAACCTGCTATCTTTGGAGTGGTTGTCCTTCTAGATGGTATTTTTTTGTCTGTTTCTGTTTTCCCTGAAACTTCTCTTCATGGTGTCCATCTTTGCATTCCCGCTTCAAACCTGGCAAACCACTTTTCACTGAGTGGTTTGACCACGTTTGCACCCGTGTTGTCAGTTGGAAAAAACGTCGTTCACGGTGTTGCTGCCCACCAAACCCAATTAGCTCGATATGCACTTGTTTTGTTCAACCAGAACAAAAAATGCTCACTCATATATATGTAGTGGGCCAAGGCTGTATTGGCGGCGAAACCACAAAGTTGAATGACTAACCTCATCCGCCGGGCGATGTAGTCCCTCACAATGAATGCCCACGAATTTCTCTCTTCAATACTGCAACATTCATAATTTCTTCTACTCCAACGCTGCTGGCCCCATGATAATAGCGCAAATCAATATTCCCCTCCCAGTTTGGCTAGCGACGCACTCTCTCCGTTAGGTCCTCCTTTTGCCTTTTATCCCCCGTCATAACCACAGAAAGTCGTCAAAGGTTTTTTTCCACTGTGAGTGTTTTCAAACCTCCCGGTATGGACGGTATTAGGTTACTTATCATAAAAATGTTCTCTCGCAGTACGTCATCTTTCCCCAATCAGGCAAACTCCCTCGTCCAATGGCAGAAAGCAATTTTCTCCTGTCACAATTAGAAGAGCTTTCTGATCCCAGCAACTATCATCAAATTATTCTTGATTTTTGCTTTCAAAAGATTTCGAAACTGTTATCTCCGGCTGATTGCGCCGGTTTTCGAGAGCTTTAAAGGTTTGCAGTGCGTTGACAATATGCGTTCTGCTGGCGTGATTCTGCGTGCGAACTACTAGTAATCATCTTCAAACCTAAGTCGGTTTGCACTCGATAACCACGAAGGAACTCACTCAGTCTCACTGGATTTTTCTAAAGCCCTCGATGGGAAATCGGAAATCGGCTGTCGAACCTGTTTGCGTTTGGGTTCCATCCAGCTCGTATCGTGGAGGTCTTGTTTCCTCAACAAGCGAATAGATGGAATTCTGTCTCAGCTGCTGCCTCCGAATACGGGTGCTTCTCAAGGTTCCATGATCACACGCCTTCCTTCTATTTGGCAATGGTATTCTGACATTAGCTCCCAACTTGCTTGACCATGTCACTTGCTTCGTATGGCGAACACTCGTATCATGTGTACCTGTCTGTTAAAAGCACGCCCATTCGACTTCTTTTTAAAGAGCTGCTACAGAACGCGGCGCATGCGTGTCAATTGGAGCACGAGCGCCATTGATTTTGGTTTTCGTTGTGGCTTTTTCTATGTTAATCTTAATAGCGACGGGAGTGTTTTTGACCAGGCTTCTGTTTCGCACGGCATGCAGGTATCGTCGCGACGCTTGATTATCGGCGTTTTTGGTGACGTTACGTTGCGTCTGTGGATCATTTGAGTCAGAGTTACATTAACCGGTTCTCAGGCAGATGGTTTTGCATTTATTATTTCTATAGCCTGGGACGAAGCTATATGATTTTACTGCTCAACAAACCACTGAACTTTTGGGGTGCTGATAGTAGTTCTGTGTTGTACAGGAGATAGTGTTTGTTTATGAGACGAGTAAAATAAACGAAATATTGACTATTCAACAATCTTTACTCGTCTTATGGGTAGGCAGAAGAGATTGAGTTGGAGATAGAAGAGACAGGTTGAGTAAAAGTGAGGGAACTCTGAGCAGTAGCATACTCATCACTACCCACCCCGCTCGATGCAATGGGCAGCGCGGTCCTGACTATCCTGCGCGACGGCCGATGTAATGTGGAATTACTTGTAGACGTGTAACTCACGGGGATTGATGGACGGTTGCTGCTAGGGAGTCCAGCCGCTGAGCAGAAGAACGATTAGGGTTCTTGACCAAAGCCTTTGATTTTCACAAGATCCTGACCATAAGGCAGCGGGATATAGATGGTTTTATCTATTATTCTTCCACTCGTTTTCCCGACTGAGCTGCTAACTCAGATCAACCCCCGACTTGGAGGTCCAGGAGACTACTTCGTCAGGCCTCTACCCATTGATCTTCCAGGCATGATTGGATCTTCGGCTTGATATATGCCAACTTTTATAGGTCGTTGGATGTTGAGGCACGCAAGCCGTCACACCACTTCAAGGTGTAGTCTCGTTGTGTCAGGTAAATAGAACTAAGTGTCGGTGCCCCTCAAACAACGAGAGGGGATGCGTAGTCTCTACGTGCACATTAGCACTGAGCCTGCGACTTAGCCGGACACTAACACACATTGATGTCTGAGTCTTCAAGTCCCATAGTTGCACAAATGAATGGAACGAACTGGATGCCTGTTTGAGGGGCAGTCGCATGGAAACGGAGCGCGAAATTCTAACTACTCGATCAACCCGCTAGCAAGAGAGTGGGAGGGAGAGGGCCAACAGAGAACACAGCATCGCGTTTATTGGTGAACCAGTTACAAGTGAGGTCTGCCGACTATATAGTTTTGTGGGTTGACCTTGGGCGAAAGGACCAATCACAGAACTTGATTTTGTGAACCTTTTCGGGGCTATGTAAAAATTATTAACCGCGCCTTATTTAGAATAAGGTCATTTTCAGAATTTCTCAAAAAAATGTGGGTTCTCGCAGATAAATAACGGGATTGAAACCTGCTATCCCCAAAATCTTATAATGGTCCTCATCTTACTTTACTGTTAGAGACTCAGGTCACATATTTGTGCGACTAAAGACTGTCTGATGGTAATGACATTATAGAGCTGCCTTGGTTGGAGTTAATAAGAAAATTCGAGCGAACTGATCACCTTGATTGGGATGGTGCCTATATGAATGAAATATTCCACTCTCTTATACAGCATTCACATAACTCTCACTATTTGAAACTGCATTTGACCAGGTGAGTTACTAGCTGATGAAGTCGTTATCACCCGCCTTGTTAGCTGGATGAGGTTTTATCAGTCTCTGGTCTCAGTGGTGAAGCGAATATTGTCTCCTAACTTTCTGTTTCTCGTGCTAGAATTTCTCAGTGCCTTCATGTGACACTGGCTTCCTTTAGAACGTACAAGATATTAAGACTCCTTTATTGGAATCCCGGACATTTTGCGAGTAGCGCGAGGGTGCACAAAAATTCTTAGATAATTATTTTGTGTTCTCACTAGTTCATAATCATTTGTCTTGACTTACCTTCTGGTCCATTCTGGCTTTATTATTGGAAACGTTGGTACCAAATTACTCTACTTCTTTGCACTAGCGTCCAACTGACAGCTAAGTAGATTGCTGTTTCTTTAATGCAGTTTTATCGCATTTGTGATCACAAATCTGATCGGATCCACTGGAAATCTGTTTCATCTGATTTTGTCAATTCATTTGTTCATTTTAGTTGGTGTCGCACGCGTAGGCTTATTACAAGAACCCCATCAATCATCCTAAACAGTAAAACACCGTTGTGGGTCACAAACAGTGCTCCTGCAAATTCAATTTTGTTCAATTCGGCTCTCTTTTTTTGCCCAGCTGCAAGTCAGCAAAAATGTTTTAAGTGTTCAATCCAAGATGATATGTGGTCCCTGGAAGCAAAAAGTAGTCGTCATCTGTATTACTCAGTCGGTAACAAGCTGACAGTTCCGCTGCATTTCCCGAGCCAATGTTAGCACCTCGTGGCTTTTTCTGGGAATTTGTCATTGCCATGTGCCACAAACGGGCCGACATTGTGGTTCCTCGTTTCATTGTACGACCATCGAGTGTTCACTGAATATTAGTCAAAATAAACGGCAGTTATCACAAGACCAAGTGGTGCGCTGTAAATCAACCGTGCAACTTGTCTGGTGGTCAATGTCTGATCTTAGTATTTCGTTCTTCGGTTGCACGGTAAACTCGTTGGTCGTTTTCGTTCATGCTTCTCAGTGCCGTGCTTGTCAACCTTACTGACAGCCTTTATCGCAACGGTTAGTCATTCTGCAGCGTATCGGCCTACACGTGTTTTATTTGAGTCAACAGTTCGGCTACGCACATGTATAAATGCGTCATAGTTGTCCATTTTGCGAGTTGAAAAAGAAAACATGCATGAGCTCTGGTTACTATGCAACTGAACTACTGGCCATTAAGTACTTGGGGCTTCAAGTTATGATAAGCTGTTTGTCATTCGTGCGATCCAGGTGTTGTTGGAGTGCGACACTTCCCTTTCCCTATGGTTTCTACAAGTAGGTAGACGACTCCGATCGATCCTAGCGGCACATAAGATTCCTCACGGGCCTCCGCATCACAAGCCCAAACAGCTCCATAATTAACTTGGTCACGGTAACAACGAGATGAAAAGCATAGCAAATGGCCTTATTTTAAATTGGCTTCATGCGCACCTGCCTTTAAATTTGATCGGTTCTAGCCTCAATCATCCCAGACCCATGTGTTAAGCTTGACCTTAAGTTTCGCCTGATTGTTCAATCAACTGAATTGGTACGTTTTTGTAGCTCCATATCCCTCTTGTCTTTCGACACGTCAGCTGACACACCAGTGCTGAAATAACCGTGGTTAGAAGCACTTAGAGTGTATGAAGACTGAGACAGATGAACCAAATTTGAAAGTTGGGTTAGCTGTAAAATTTTGGGGTGATATACTAATGGCAAACAGACGACTAAAACAATGCTGCACTGTTAGTCGAACTTCTATTTTGAAATGCCACATGAACTACGATTCTCACAAGTTAACGGTTGTGGAGCTCCGTGACTTCACCGAGGATGGCGATGCCACAATAGCTATATGCTTTTAGCTATTTCAAGTTTATAAATATATGACCGTTGCATGAAGGACACGTTTATCATTTGCAACTCAGAATTCGATATCCAAAATTTGCCAAACAATTTTAGCATCACTCACTCAGCAGCACGTTGCACCATGGAATTGGAAAGTGATGGCTTTCTTTCGTTCCGGGTGTACGATTTAGGACAAAGGAGGACGGAAGCATTGAGAAAGTCGTGTTTCGTAAACGTACGTGGGTTGGGCAACGCACCCATTTTCAGTTTTGTCGCCTTCCTCTATAAGCGGGACTTGGTTAGCTTTTTAGCTTATAGGGCAAAGGATATATAACATTTGCGGTGCTGGACAAACACTTCCAGTGCATATGAAATCTCCCTAAAAGTTCGGATATACGGATCCGGGTGTGAAGCGATTAATATTTACTGGTATCGAACAGAAAAGGGAATTCGTTACGACCCCGTTCAAATGCAGTAAGCCTTAGGAAATCTTGGATCGAAGACTGGCCGCAGCTGTCGACGTTTGCCTCACAGTGATGCACATCAAAGTGGTATCAAAATCTAAGTTCTCCAGTGTTTCCCAGGCTAAGAATAAATTATCTTCTCAATCCCAATCCTATGTTCTATATCGGTTTGGGCCCTTGTAGTGCTCAGTATATCAGACACGACCGAGTGGCCCTCCAAACTTATTGTCCAATATTGTCCGGCTGCTCTTCGAAAAGGCACAGACCGAAGCATGTTTTCACTAAGGGATTGCGGAAAAGACTGTTGATCACATTGGAGGTGGTAATCAAATTTCGGAACCCTGGATTATGCAAGCAAAGAAATCTGGTCCAACCTTTGAAGTTATCATGGCCATAAAAATTAATTTTTCACATCCTGTTCCGTTTTACCCAACCCCTTCCCTCCACCCGTTCTTTTTCACACCTCCCATTTTTACACGATTTTTTAGCCTGTCACATTCACAGTTTCCTCTCGACTTCTGGTAAATATTAGATTACCCTGTTGTCAAGCCAACACATGGAAATTCATGATACTCCCCCTCGTTATTAAAGTCTATTATGAATCTGTGTAAATCTTCGAAGCCAGATGTCGAAAAGAAAAGTGTTCTATAACATCCCATTAAAACGGCCGAATGTTGGTATTGTGACGCAGTGCAGTACACGATCACACGGGTATTTCGCATTCCAAATGTCCACAGGAGTTAGAAATTTTTCAGGCTTTTGTCTATTTTTTATTGACCTCTTCTGACTTCGCTTCTAATTTTCCACCCAACCAAACACCCGTTTTCAACACTGGTGTCCGAGTTCATCACACTTGTCTTACGAACCGAACTAGTTCCTTCCAATATGCCAGTTGCCCCTACTTGTTTATTCTAATTTACCCTCCCCCCGTAGCGCAACCGGTCGCGAGGAAATCTCGGGGTGAGCTGATGAAAATGGTCGATGTGGCATACTACGGTAACTGCGATGAAGATGACGGAGTGATTGTACCGCAGGAGACGAAGTACGAACAGGAATGTAAGAATTATCATGTCGCTTTGTCTGCTGAGATTGCCGACCTCACTGTTTTCCTGTTACGTGACGCGGGTTTATTAGTAAATTGCTTTGAATACGCGAATGGTTCACTATTTTCCACCAGCTTTAGCTGCCGAATTGTGATTTGGCACTCTGCTTCGACGGGCATCCTACAATGGGCAGGATATGATCCACTGACTAGTACGAGTATTGAACGGGATTTATAATAAGCCAACCTTAGTTGTTGTGTATTTTATGGGTGTTCTTTCTGGGGAATACATTTCACACAGGTTCCTAACTCAGAAGTTTGAATGATCGTTGCGATCAGCAGCGAACTTCTATCTGCGGCGTTTTTTAATATGTTTCTATATCCTCACTCTTGTTGTTTCGGTTTGTTTGGATCCCAATGCAATATTTTCCCAAAGACCTTTTTTATTCACTCAGATAAGGATATAGATGATCTATCATACGGTGGGTCGGTTCTTTATGATGGTTTTCTTTGGTTAGAAGAATTAACTAATTTGCATATTTCTTCGTACTAAAAAATTATTTGTGTATATCAGATATGGCTCGGAAAGTGGCTGAATATAAGGCTCGTCGGGGTGATCCAAATCAGAAAGGTCCCGCTTCTCGAAAAGCCTCGGGGATTGACGATGCAGATGAAGATGACTTAGATGAAGAAAATGCGGATTCAAAGAATATCTACGCTGCCGGAGACAATGTAAGTCATCCGGCGTATTTACTTTGTGATACTGTGCCAACCCGTGGGCTGATTTTGCTCCTAGACAACACAGGCAACTATTTTCTTCTCTACTTCTTAAAATGAATTTGCCCACTTTTTTTCCAGCCGGCTGATGACGAAATCATGCGGCTTTATGAGGCGATCGATGAGGAAGAACGTACCACGGGACCTAATTTGCCCACGGCTGCCCAGCTGACTGCTTTGGGTGCAGAACTCGAAGAGGATGAAGACGAATACATAGCAATGCTCAACAGTCGGGTATCCGGAAAAACCATGAGCTCCTTGGGCAACATTAAACGAACTTTTGTCGCCCATGTACCCGTATATACTCAGCAGCAGGTGAGTCGTGTATTGCACTACTTTTGCTGGTTTCTGTTATTCATTTTGCCGTTACTGTTCACAGTAAATTATTGCTATAGCACTGCTGAAAAAATTATCTGTATCTGAGTGCTTGATGTGCGGTTTTCGTCTGTCTGTTTCATCAGTCAGTAAATACTTTCATACGTCAGATAAATGATTTGATACAACTTGGGGCAGCCATCAAACAGTCGTCGATTTTGCTCGTTTTAATGTTCCGCAAGGTACCAATTTGAAAAGTATGCAGAAGAAACAATATTTTGAATGCTAAAACGCCACTAATCGCGGCATTGAGCCATTACGGTAACTGTCGCCTGGGGGGCTCTCGTGGACACCAACCTGGTGTTTTACTTGCAACTGCGTGACCGAGTCTATTAATTGAGGTTCTCATACCGCTTAACCATATCCTCGAGTGACCATTCCAACTCATCCTCCATTTATTGCTTACCTCAGACAACGTCGTGTTGCAAGACAGATATTTTGTAGACAATGGCAAAACTTGTTCCATCTGAAGATTGAATCTTAAGGCCCAGTATTTAAGCCTAACCTCGGAGGTACTAACTAAATTCCCCCCACCATATTCTACCTATACTACGAAGATAGCTATCTTCAAATACCAAAAGCGTTTGCATAAAGTCTGCTGTAAACGGCCGCTTATGAACTAGCCGGATTAATCTGTTGTGCAGACTAGACTTTCAGTCGGTAACCGGATGTCGCGCCATTACCAAGGATGTTTCAGGTTGGCGAATGCCAACTGGTCTTTCCGTGTGCGAGAAGACACCTGATTTCATATACGATTGTCACATGAGGTGCGAATACCCGACTAATTAAACTTACTTCGCCCAGTTTTGCTGTTACAAGGGCAAGATTTGGATTCGAGCCAAACCAATCCTGCAGCAACGTTTTGCACTTCGAAGGCGAAAAATGCATATCAGACATAGCTACATTGTCGTTCAGAAGATCGATAAATTGCTGCATCTTACTTAAGTTTTGGTAATTCCGATGAAGACATTTTACCACTGTCCTTGAAAACGCAGACAGTTCACCTGGTCTAGGAGCCTTAAGCCTTTTTAGAAAGAATCTATCTCGCTGATCACTTCCATTTTGGATGGAACACTGGCGTCCAGCTGCGTTGTTTTACTTGCAGACATAAGTGGAAGATATGTTGCAGTAGACTAACCATACTACCCTCGAAAATAGTTTGTTCGGCGCTCCAGCCGACGCCCCTGGGGATGAATCAATGAGCGGTTGCATTCATGCATCATCTCGTTTATATGTTATACTCATTAAACGGTACTCTTAGTTAGCTGGTTAAAGTTGCAACCATTGCCGATAGCTGCAATCTTTTCCGATTTTCTACATTTTTCCATGCACCTCTGCCCGTGGTCATTTTCAAGCTCTTGGTCAACTGACTTTGCAGGAATTGGCACACCTTATTGTATATATGGTATTCGGGGGATGGACGGATCTGCGAGCGTTCAACAGAGTAATCGTTCCCAAGGTTCATATGGCCTAGAATCCCGGGTGCCAGTTCCCCTAAGTGCCGGGATTCCTTGACCACCTACCAGAGTCCTCTTAGGTCCTGAGCATTTCGTTGTGATGGTACTGGAATTGAGGGCTCTGACTAGAACTGAAGTCGGCGGTTATCTTGTAGAATCAACTGTACAGGATGAGTGGTTTTCTTGTTTGTGCGACCACAGACTGGGCGTAACCAAAGGCAAACCCGGATTGAAGCATGTTGCGTCCACATATGTGGACCAGAATGATTGGGAATCCTTGATTGTATCGCGCCACCGGTGGCTGATGGGTCAATATGGTCAGTCTGAATTCAAGGCCATGGAAACGTGGGAATGCACCGGGTTAGCAGATTTCACTTTTCGTGGCAAAAGTTGGTGTTCGACAACAATAGTCTGTAGTCAGAACAAAGTTCGATGTGAGGACCGCTAATCAAAGAAATATCAACGGGCGCTGACCATACGATTACTCCTAATTATATAATACTAGATGTATAAGCCTGTGGGATAGGAATCGCCTGTCCTGCTGAGCACTTGATTCTGAATGGGTTTTGCTTAAATGGCGCATGTACCAATCAAGTAGACACTATTCTCCAGGCGATTTTGTCTTTACTCAAGCAGTAGCTCAGGCGGGACTGGAGTCAGATACAAACGGAACTCCATAGCAAATAAAACAAAAAAATCATCTTGAATGTGAATTGAGTTACGTCAAGGATGCTTGCCGATCATGCACGACTAATGAATACGAAATCTTTCACAGAAACTTCCCACCTTCTTATGAATTCTTAGTCTTATCAATAACTTGTGATGCACCCAATTCATCTTTATAGGTTGAAGCTTCACTGCTGGCACAAAAGAAACGCGAAATTTTGGAGAAATATATGTCGGACGAGCTGATCGCTAGCATGACCCAGACAGGTGAAATACTGGGAATGGAAGACAGTAATCGATCGACAGATATCACTGATCTCGCACCCTCAACACAAACCGCGGAACAGGAAGTTGAAGAGGAGGAGGAGAACTAGGGTGAGAACGAACAGCGCTCCAAATAAACTATCCAAAACCGACCTCTGTACAAATTTCTGAAATGATATGTTATTTTTTTTATATTCCTTTCAGTCTGTTGTTCGAACCGCTACTAAATTTCCAGATAATCTAAAGAGGGGACGTTGTCTGGGATCATTTATCCAACACTGTACTGTTTCCGTTGAGGTTTGGTGTTTTACCCATTTTGTAATCTACGGTCTAATGAGCTCCTGTAGTCTTCATAATGGAATGTTTTTAGATATTGGTTTTAAAATGGAATGTATTGTGGGATTTTGTGAAACATGAACTTTGTGTTGATGCGTCAGTGACCGTATTCACTTAGCTTGTACTGCGTGTCTGTAGATTCTGACGGTGGTGGAAATAGCTTTCGTGTAAATACTACTAATTTTCCTTTGTGGAAACGGTTCCGTAATTCATCGCTTACTTCGCCCCATCCAATATGCAGTTCGGAAAAGTATAACTAAGATTAAGTACGGTTTATCTCTAACCCTGAGCATATGGGGAGGATTTGGCTGTATGCTCGTAGGTTCTCTGTGATTGGTATCCTGGGGTTCGATCAGTATTTCGAAAACAAGTTTCTCTCATACATTAAATTATGCCCCATATGCTTCCATGGATGTGCTGGTACATTTAAAGATGGGTTTTCTGACTCACCGGAAATGAACTAATTCACAAACAGAGAAATTTCCCGAAGCCCGAAATTTCACAGTTAATTTATGTGGAATCGAAGTGGAAAATGTGATAGATCCATTGTTTTTAACGTCCGTAGATCATATCATCATCATCATCATCCCTCAGCGTTAAACAGCAAAACTCACTGACGACTGCCTTTACCCCACGGTTACGTTTCTATAAAAAGAATGAATATCCAAAGGGAGCAAGGAGTGGGCCTACACTAGTGGGAAAAGATAAGAATGCTGCTATAGCCGGACACACAGAGAACACAGTCTAAACATACAAACGCACTCTGTCAATCATTCTGATTCGACAGAGAATGACAACTCGATCGTCACTGTTCACGGTTCACTGCCATATCCTTCAGTGTCCCCAGCCAGCTAGTTGGCGATTCTTTCGGACCCCAATCACGAAGACGTGAGGTATCTACTTTACCTAACTTCGCTGTACATTTTCTCATTCCACGTAGCCACGTCATCTGTTGACCTGCACATGGTTCCTTCCACTCCGTGGGCAGGACGCTAAATAGAGCACGATATGGTGGACGAGTGTTCACCATATGCAACACCTGATCCAGCCAGTGTAGTCTACTAAGTTTCACACGCTGAAATAAGATATTCTGAGAACCGGCGCGTAGTATTAGATTCCTAACCCTCATATTACTCACCTGGTCACTCCATCCGTTCCGAACGAGACTACGTAGACATCGGTGGTCGAAAACCTCCAAACGACGAACATCTCCCACACGCACACTCCATGTCTTGCAACCGTACAACAGAACTGAGCGCAATGCGGCACAGTGCATACAGCCTTTCAACTTCAGTGGAATATCAGGCCGACATCACAAGTGATTCAGTCCAGCATACGTCGCTCGAGCTTTGGATGGGCGCATATTTGGCTCTATTGCCCAGCTAACATCGTTCGACACGCAACTACTAAAATACTTGAAACGGTCCACAGTCGTTAGTCCCTCTCTATCCAGTATCAAGTTCAGCACTACTGTCTTCCAGTCCCGCAACAGCACTTTGTGCTTTGAAGGTATAGATAAGACACCAAACCGAGCAACCGACCTCGAGAGTCTGTCTAATGCGTATCGTGCATGGTCCGTGGATTCGAACAGGCACACGACGTCATTTGCGTAATCTAGATCATACAGCTTCTCTCCGTTTCCTACTTTCAGAAGACCTCCTAAAACATTTTTCATCAC
>LUCM01002834.1:0-19442 GCA_008360955.1 Fasciolopsis buskii | reverse complement strand
TATTATTATTATTATTATTATTATTATTATTATTATTATTATTATTATTATTATTAGACCTTGGGTTATTTCGATGACAGTGGAATCCAGGGCCTCGACCTGAAATGTGTAAACGATTTTGATGTCCTGTGCAAATAAGGAAGAAACGCCTTTTCTACCAGCGTTGGAGACATCATTTACGCACAAAAGAAACAGCAGGGATCTAGTGCGATTACTTGGATCACGTGCTAGTTACTTGCTTGGGTTGGGAGGTGCAAACATCCACCTGTTCCACTCGATAGCTGGATGATTGATGTGGCGTGAAACACGAGATTATATGGTCAATGACCCCGTAGGATTTGATCTTCTTCATCAGCCAACGGTGGGGCACCCTATCAAAGGCCATTGCCATGTATAAATAGACTACCACGACCCACTTTTTGGCATTGGTGTTCGCTTTGATGACACGTGGGCAGCTGGCCATACACATAGCACAAGTTTTTATTTGTTCGATACCACATCCACCAGATTTGATAACTTCGTGGTTTCTAAATTTTAGCACAAGCTATTTTTAATCAGGCGCTCCGTGATTCTGGAGATGATTGATGCTTGGTTGACCGGTCAGTAATTGGATGGGTCAATTCGTTTGCTTTTCTTATGTGTGGGAATTATGATAGATATTTTCCATTGAGAGGGAAAATTACCGCATTGGACGGTTAAGGTGAATAAGTTTGCGTACAGTGTTGACATATACCCCAACCAGCATAAAAATAGCTGGCGTTAGCGATTCTCTTCCAGGGTTGTCAGCGACTCTCTTCTGATCCCCTGATTGACGGTTCGGCACTTTGATCGCCAGACCGTACATGCAATGTTACGTATACCTTTAGGTGTCACCTCTGATTGCATTTTGTGTTTTCATATGTCTCTCGTTATTAGGTGGTTCACGTCCACGAAATATTTATTTACATTTTTCATTGGTGTTATATAAAGAAATCCTTTTACGCCTTTGCCAAGCTATTTCTTCTTGCGATGCGCATGTGAGGGTCTAGAATTTGCTCCAAAAGTGGTCGCCTGACACTGGATGAATTTTCTCGCGGCAAATTGTTTAACGTGGACACAGTTTTAGTCAGATTTCGGTCACTTGTGTATCTTATCGCTTTCCTGTCTTTGCACCCGTAATTTTATTGATTTTATTGTGACTCGTCAATGTACGTCATGACTACACTCACAGCATGTTTATAAAATTCTCGAGAAATATTCCGTATTTGCTTAACTGCCGAATTTAGTATAATATCGGGCTGCCGGGCCTGGCTTGGAAATTTGGGGGTGACCCGCGGCATGTGTTGAGCTTCTCAAGCGCAGAAAGCTACAAACAAACGCTGTTTAGTTGTTGCGTCAGTGCATCCAAGTGTTTTGTTACCGATGGAATTTCAACCGTATGTACTAGGGCTTAATCCGCCAGTTGCGAAAACCAATATTTGCGAGTTTTCTTGCCCTTTCGGCAACCCTATTTATTGGGGAGTCAGGTGCTTGGACTGAAACAAAAACGCCGGCGTTGGCCGGCAGACGGCTTGCCCTTATTTGATGGGCACGTGCTCCCTGACGAGGTGCTGCTAATGCAGTGGAACATGCCTTACAGTAGTTGCAGATTTGATTGGTAGCCCAGGTCTGTGCCCCCAGAAGCTGCTTGAGGCGGACTTCTTCAGGTATGGTAGGTTTCAGTGCAGTCTCTTTCGATTAATCACAAGAGGATTAGGTGGGTACGGGGTTTATGGGACAAACAGCTCTAGATGTAACATCCCTAAGCAAATGCGCCAAAACGAATAAAAACATAGCGGATTGGGAAGTAATTGTGCGAGAGTTGGACAGGTACTTTTGATCACTCACGTGGACAGTAAACGGTTTGTCGGCTTTTAGTATGTAACTCTGGAAAATGAAAAAAACATTAAACATGGTAACAAAAAATTGTGACTCAAGAAGTTATTGGTGAAAAATACCCGGCGCTCACCAACTGCTTTGGGGCTCTGACGGGTAACGACAAAAATAGTTAGTGGCAAATTTTAAGAAAAACCTTCAACGCCAACTCAGAAAAAACCGAAATACTGAATACATGTTCAGAAGTAGCAATACACTCTCCAGTTCCACCGTATGTTCCGTTCGCTCTTCCGATCCGACTCTTTCCTTGTGTGTTAGGCTGCAGTCACTCTCAGCGCTGACCTGGCTAAGCAACTAGCCAAGCGGCAATGACTAACAGCAGAAAGAACAAAATTAGGGACGAGCCAGTTTTATCCAGGTCGCTGAGTGAAGAAATTCCTGATCTATTTCTTAAAACAGCAAAAAACTGCAAGCCAACAGGCCATGTCAGCATAAGTGCCATGCTTTTAAGACATCACATGAACGATATATGCAATCAAACGAGGCAACTAGAAATGTCATGAAGTCGCCCATGCGAAGTAGTGGAAATCGCAAGCTGCTTTCCAGTGCGGCAATAATAAAAAGTAACCGGAAGAATGCGCTACATAGTTCCTGATGGACCAGGGTGTTAATGAATGGCAAATCGTGCTGGTGCTGCGCACGCTAGGGCAGAAATGCTCTTACCTAACAAGAGAAACCAGGTAGGAGGCACCCCAAAATTTCAGCTCAATAATGGCGCCAACCAATCTCCATCAACCGAAGACGGTGGCGATCGGAGACCTTTTGCAGAATGATAGCTACCGAAGCCAACTAACATAAGACGAGTAAGTAAAACCGGCTGAGGAGCATGTGATAGCTACTCAATTGACAAATTAGGATGGGGAAAAGCCGCGGGCTGTAGGCTTAGGTTGCCGTGCCCCCTGCATCGGTCGTAGCAGCAGAAAAACGGAACAACTCTGACGCTATTGCCCCCGAAAACCAGGCAAGTAGGAATAGCAGCTCGGGCAGATAAAACAGGCTGATACTGCTGCACGCCAGCATATGTCGAAGCAGAATCAACTGGTCTCATCTTAGTGCGCCTGCTGCTGAGCATAATGCATCTATAATCGATGTTGCCAGAAAAAGGCCACTTGCGGCAACGGAGACGGAAAGCGGATTCACTTACCAACAGGGCATGAACAACGAGTGTCAAATGGGCGGAGTGGCCATCCCGGTTTGAGAAGGGATCAAATATGTTGAATCCCAGGTAAAGTTAGGCATCCGGAAAGTCCAAATATGTGCAATCACGCTACGTTTTCAGTCTATGCGGGTCAACGTGGCCTGTGCTTATAGGGTCCCACATACTGACCAGGACGAGGATTCGTTCCTCTTAAGTACTCTGGCAAGTGTCATTAATGAGGACAACCAAGCTCTCCCTGTGGGGGATTTCATTCTGCCACGGAAATGCTGGGCCATTTACAGGTGAACCACCGGTAGAGAAAAACAGGATGTCCTCGAATCACTTGACTTGGTTATATTATTTCAACATATCATAGGTTACCAGGCAGAGATTTGGTCACGAACCGCCACCATTGGACCTTGCAATTAAAAGCCGATCAAATGACGCTACGGAAATCCAGTGCCTGTCCCCGTTGGGCAAGAATGACCACGGAACATCGAAAATCACTCTCTGCTTGCGTCAACCCGGGGTTTCTGCTAGGTAGGCATGGAACTTCAATAGTGTGTAATTGGTTGAGCTTCAAGCCAGAGGAACGGAGTTAACCCAGAAGGCGGCAGATGGGGCTCGGTTGGGATAAAGATGAAGAATAATCAAGCAATCTTTGCAAACCACGCAAAACAAATCAGCAACTCTGAGCTGTGAAAATTGCAGGCAAGGTAGCCTTGATGGAAAACAGCCACTGGAAAGAACATTAAGCGGTGAAATCGGGGCTGGAATGTCCACAATAATATGTGACGCGGAGAAACTGAATCCAGCGTGCAAAACTTGGAAACATCACAGCAGAACTGATTCAAAGTGAATAGTATAAATATGAGATTAAACTGAACACAGCGTACTAGGTGGTGCTCGAAAGGTGTTGCCCCTATATGCAGTCTAAATGCTCACTTAAGGGTGGCGTCGGCCCGTTAAATGCTAGAAACCAGATTATCAACGATGACCGCAGTGAAGAAGACATTCTGGCTGAGTACTTCGATAGCGACCATGTGGTTGCCAGCGGTGACCCCGGAGTCTCGGCGCCAGACGCTCCGTCACAGGTCATGAAGACAATAATAACGGAGCACGATGTACGTAGGTGACTGGAGGATTTGAACAAACGCAAGTTTCTTGGGTCAGACGACGCTTACTTAGCGCTCACCA
Organism: Fasciolopsis buskii; assembly: GCA_008360955.1. Lineage (NCBI taxonomy): Eukaryota > Metazoa > Platyhelminthes > Trematoda > Plagiorchiida > Fasciolidae > Fasciolopsis > Fasciolopsis buskii. Next base: position 15,193 of record LUCM01002834.1, on the reverse strand, counting down.
ATCCGCTATCCGGCACCATCACTGGCGCGATGTGCAAGCTATCCCGGGTCAGCACAGATGATGGCGAAATACCAAAGGACTGTAGCGATGCAGCTTTTATGGCTGTACATGCGGCAGGCCCAAGCTCGTTCATGGAGAACCGCAAGCCAGTCACCCTCACAACCATTCCGTCCCAGGTCCACGTCCCCCAGCTCCTAGCTAAGTAATCCATGCCCTGATCAGCCCAGCACGCTTCACCATTAGTGAGTCTTTCCTCACCAGCCTCTTTTGCCTCTCGTGTGAAGTCGCTGGAAGAGTGGATGAGGGTAATCGGGTTGAAGTATGCTGGCTTGAGTTCAGAAGGACGTTTGATTTAGTGACACATCGCCTGCTCCCCATAAAGCTAGAATTATTGGATACCCAGGGCAGGTATGACAATGAATAAGGACGTTTCGTCCCATGAGGACATTTGTGTTAGGATAAGGTGCAGGTGCTCAGTCGAGCTCGAAGTAACGTGCGAAGTTTCTCAAGTATCGGTGTAGGGCCATTCTAGTTCGTGCTTTATCAATAATCTAACTCCCATCCTAAAACCGCCCAGAGTTTTCATCGCCGACGGTGCTAGTGTGGTAGGGTCTGGGGGCGGATGGAACTTCAGCAGCGATATGAAGGTTGCCCAAGATTGGGCAAACAAGTGGGACCTGCCCCAAAACGAGAGTAAAGGCCGTTTGCAATCCGGTAACGCCGTAAGTCTCACAGTACCATATTACCAGGGATTGGTTGTTGTGAACGCCGTTGGCAAAGTGGAGGACTCAGGGATAATAACCACGCCAGACCTTAAAGGGACGGACCAGTGCGCATCGGAAACCCGAAAGGCCGGATTTTAGCCATTTGGACGGCCTGCCATAGGACAGAAGTGTTCATACCCGTGTAAGAAGCTATAGAAAAAGCTCGCATGGAACATTATTTGCAGATTTGACCTCCATTCTTCAGCTAGGAGGCCACTTGCCTTGAAAATTTTCTGGAATTAGCCAACAGGAAGTTGAGGGCAAAATGTAAACTCTGTAGTGACAACGAACTTTCGGGGGAAATCGGATATTCTTGGATGCTCTTCCATTAAAATTCTCTTTGATGCTTAATATCTATTCTGTGACATTCATTTGGTTGCGCTTGCTTATGGCACACGAGATTTATGCGTTTCCGCTCGCATCGCAGTTTTCGTGAGTCCTCGCTTTCGAGTCACCCCGGCCACTCGGCATTTAGCTGCCGTAGTTTGCATATGCTATTTCGGCACCGCGACACATTGTTAGCACCTCGGTGTTCACTCGAGTCTTCTCTATTCTATCGACCGATGGGAACCTTGCCCTCCACAGCTTCAGAGTCCAAAGGGAGGCACGTTCGGGTGGTATTCTGGGAGTCTTATAAAGGCCGCACGATTAACGAATCATTGACCTAGATATATTCCGGTTGGACAAAATGAGGCACCGAGGAGACGTGACGGAGTCATTCGAGATTGCAACCGGCTTGTCAGGTCATGGCCCGGACCGCCGTTGTGCGACTACAGACATTGTGCGGTACCTTGTGATACTAATCAGTAAGTTTACCATGCCAACCTTCCCACTAAACAAACTCCCAATCACGAGGTCCATCCTTCTCTCTATTGCAGGTCGGGCAACTAACACTCCTCCGTAGGAGCACTCCTCTGGTATACTACAGTACTGTAGTGCTGACGACATCAAACTATTAGGGACAGCAAACAGTGAAGCTATCCAGAAGGATTTGGATAAAGTTTACCAGTGGTCGGTGAGCTGGGATCTTCCGTTGAACTTGGACAAATGTCAGCGGCTCATGAGAGGAGAAGCAAATTCCTCTCATCACCTGGGTCCACTTGGGCATCAGGTCGCGATGGAACAGACTCAGCCGGCAAGAGACCTCGGGATAGTCGTGAGTGCAGACTTCAAACCTAGTCTGCAATGTCAGAAGGCAGCTAAAAAGGTATGGGTGCCATGCGCCAACTTAAGAGGACTATAGGATCCAAGAAGCCCAACGTTCTGCCACTGTTCAAGGCATTTTTCCGACCGCACTTGAAATACTGTGTCCAGGCATGGGGGCCATATTTGGTAAGAGATAGTAAAGTATAGGAACAGGTTTAATGTGTTTTTACATGGTGGTTTGGGCATTTGAGGCTCATGGGATATCCCATGCTCATTATGAGCAGAGGCTGAGGGCGCTTGGAAAGACGTAGGGAAAGAGTTGACTTAATACAGACCTTCAAGATCATTAAGAGTTTGGCCGAGATACGGGGTCACCATGGAACCCTATTCCAGATAAGGGGGAACGACACACTTAGAGGTAACGGGAAAACGATTGTGCGAGAACACGTAGCCACCGGGTTGAGGAGCAAATCGTTCGTTCAAGTGGTGAATGGCCGGAATAAGTTACCGGAGGAAGTGGTTGAGGTCTGTTCATTGCGCGAATTCAGAGGGAAACTGGACAACGCATGGCTAGCTGTGTTTGGAGAGGACAGTGTGTGGATTGTGGGGTTGAGGAGGTGGTCGAGAGGAAAGCATTTCAGTAATTGTTTCCTCCCTTGTAGGAACTGAAGAGGGTCTTCCGCCCTCCTGTTGTCCAAGCATCGTCCGATCCAAGGAGCTCGGCGCAAAAACCTGGACGATCAGGCATCTCGCCGTATAGTCCTGTAATCTAACTGAAACTGGAACCGGAGACCGTTAACACTTAGTGAGTTTGCCGTGTCCACCTTACCTACTGGTCCCTAGCTCACACCCTGACATTTGGACCTCATGTAGAATACCGATTATGGGCTTGGTCAGCATTCCTCGCGATAAATGCCGTATGTCTGGAGCAAGTACAGCGGATGGTCACCCGTGTATTTGAGGGTCAGCAGACTAAGACATATGGGATGAGTTGTATGCACTGAACCTTTTCTCAGTAGAAGGAAAATATATATTCCACCGGCTTGAAAGCAAGCATGGAACCAACGCAGAAACGTAAACAGGTTACAGAAAATAAGTTAAGCAAGGGGACAAAATAATAGACAGCAACAAACAATTTGTTATCGCCGAACACATTTCGTGGGATTTTTTTGTTGTGCTCAGATTGTTCTAAAGGATGAAGAGTTCTACAGGTAGGCTGCACAGCATTCGCACCACTGGCTTCCGTTCTGGGCCATATCTCTCAGTCACCAACCAACAGCAATCCTCATCTCTTGGGTCTCATCGCCGTCATGGCGCGACCATCATGTCGCTTCTTACAGCCTTGCTAAGCACGTACAAAAATAGCACGAAAAGGTAGACAATCGGCAGGTATAATTATTGCATGTCCAAGCCACCGAAGGCGATGCAGAACGACTATCTCATCATCATCATCATCGTCACCATCATCATCATCATCACCACCGTCTTCATCGACCAGCGTTAAACAGCAAGGCAAGCCCCACTGACCACTACCTTTTCCCAAGATTTACAAGTCTCTATAAAAAGTGAATATCCAAGGGGAACAGGGAGTGGACCTACGCAAGCAGGAAAATATAAGAAAACTGCATTAGTCAACACACGAAACAGTCTAACTATAAAGTGCGCCCTTCCAATCATTCCGATTCGATAGAAAATGACAACACGATCGCCACTATTTGTGATTCACTGCCATATTCTTCAGTATCTCCAGTCAGCCAGTTGACGAGTCTTTTGGACCCCAACCACGAAGAGGTGAGACATCTAATTTACCTAAGTTCGCTGTACATTTTCTCACCTCACGTTCTTACGCCATCTGTTGACCTCCACATAGCTTCTTCCATTCCTTAGGAGGAACACAAAATAAAGCGCGGTATGGCAGATGAGTGTTCGCCATACGCAACACGTGACCCGACTAGCGTAGTCTACTAGGTTTCATGCGCTGAAACAAGGTATTCTCAGAATTGGCACCTAGTACTAAATTCCTGACCTCCACATTACTCACCTGGTCACTCCATCCAGTCCTAGCCATACTACGTGGAAATCGGTGTTTGAAAACGTCTAAACAACAAACATCTTCCACACGCATAATCCAAGTCTCGCAACCGTACAACAGAACTGAAAGCGCCGCAGCACAGTACATACGACCTTTCAAATTCAGTGAAATATCAGGCCGACGCCACAAGTGCTTCAATCCAGCGTAAGCTGCACGAGCCTTGGATATACGCATGCTTACCTCCAATCCCGAGCTACCATTGTTGGACAGGCAGCTACCAGTTCGGCGCTGCTGGCGTGCCAGTCTGTAACAGTACTTGCAAACTTTGAAGGAGTGCAAAGCCACATGCCGAACCGACACCGATTTCGACAGTCCTATCTAGTGCCCGTTGTGCTGGTCCGCGACTCGACAGGCACACGACGTCGTCTGCGCAATCTAGGTCGCATAGCTTTCCTCCATTTCCCAGTTCGACTCCTACATCCCGGAGACCTCCTAAAGCATCTTCCATCACCTCGTCCATGACGAAGTTGAACAAGAATGGAGAGATGGGACACCCTTGTCGAACGCCACTAGTTGTTTCGAATGAACGTGACAGTTCACCGTATACTTTCACGCGACCATAGGTATGCGAGTACTATGCTCGCCACGGGGTTCACGAACTTCGGTGGCATACCCTGCCGATGGGGAGCACTGATTAGGACTGTCCGATCCACTGAGTCGAACGCGGCTTTCAAGCCGAGAAAGACTACGATCTTAGTCGGTGGGATGTGTAGCGCAATTCCATTAATTGCCGGATGGTTGATGCAAACTCGATATGGACGAAATCCGGCCTACTGTTTGCAGATTTTATTCTCGCGAATCGGTGTCAAACGGCGCAGCAATATCGAAGGTAATACCTTAGTATCTATCGGATTTAAACTCATTCCACGATGATTGCTGCAGTCACTCAGTACACCCCACTATATCGCAATACGTTATTCGTTCCAGATATCACGCAGCAAGGAGATAACAGCGTTTGGCAGGGTTTCTCCCGATTTTTGAAGAACTTGCGGAAGTTCGTCGACGCCGGCTGCTTTTCCTCTCTTCAGAAGTTGAATACTCGATTCTACTTGCTATTCCATTTGAGGGGAGGTGTGGTCAAGAGACACTTCCCAGGGATTTGCAGCTGCAGAAGTCGGACTAACTACATTAGCATGCAGCAGCTAAACTTATCCTTGGAGTGCTTAGCCCATCGGTACAGCCTTTGTTTACCATGGATAAGCTCTCCGTTTCTATCACACGCCTCATTAACCGAAGTTCGCTGCCCGCCAATATCACTTATAAGCTTAAACGGCCGCTACTTCCATCTCTTCGGCTTCCTTAATCCACCAGCTTTCACGGTCATTCTTAAGGCTAATTGTCAATTGACGGTGCAGCTGTGAACTTATTCGCCGCCTTGCGGTTAGAGAGCTGGTATTTTTTGTTCCATTCGGCCTAGCGACCACTGTGAGATCCAGTGTCTTTGAGGAGCACTGGATCTAGGACGGCAGGCGGAACCTGCTACCAAATGCATCGCCTGTTTGATTTGGTCCCACCGCTCATCTACTTTGCCGTTCGTCGGAGTTCTTAGTCCCTGGAACAGTTTCTGCTCATAGCTGTTGGGAACAGCCGAATCACACAGACGTTTGATGGTCAATTGGGCTTGTGGTCTGCGTGGATATCCGTTGAGCTGCAGCAGAAATCGCTTTAAAACTAACACATGGTCCGAATCGGCGTACGTGGTCCAGTACGATCTGCAGCTCTGAACAAAACCACACCAATTTTAGCTTGCTGCAATATGGCCGATCTGACTCAGACCACCTGTGGAGTTAGAGCGCCATGTCGCTGTGCGATGCGAACCACTAACATTGTACCAACATGCTCTGGTTTTGGTTCCCATCTCACAGCACCAGTTACTCAGACGGGAAAAAGGATAAGGGATAGCGAAACAGTGACAGGAGAACAGTATGTTGCGGAACTCTACAGAAGAAGAAAGGTTTCGAATAGAAGGATGCCACTGGCTGCGACATTGAGACATATCGCCTGTTGTCTCTAACCATCTCGCGGATCTGCATGAGCTGGTCCATTGGTTAAAGTTTTCACACTTTTTTGCCATGTCATTGACTAGACACCTCGAACCATCTTCCAACCAGACAGAATCGCCAGAGCTGTCGCTTCGTGGTATGTGGTTTGCTCCTTCTAGGTGTGCAGTGCTGTTACAAAACTGGACGTTAGTAATTCTAGACTTGGTGCTCAATGGGGACGGTTTCATTTCCTTCAGCGGCTGCTTGTCGAAAAATAGTGGAACGATATTGGAGATGAGCAAACGTATATCCGAGGGTTGAGGGACACCGGCCTGATATTTCCCTTAAGTTCAGAGGTTTTGTCTGCTGTACCGCAATGCACTCAGTTTTGATTTCTATTTGGAAGGCATGGGGTTTACCAGCGGATGATTTCGTCTTTTGAAGGTTTTCGACCATGTTTGCGTAGTATTGTTGTAATTGTGCGAAATGGTAGCGTAAGCAATGTGAGTGTCCGAAATGGAGTGTTCAGTACTGGTTCATAAAATGTTCTATCACAGCGTATCATGCTTAGGAGACTTCGATGTTCGGGATGCGTGTTGGTGATGGCAGACACTCGTCTATCATACGGTGCTGTGTTTTCCGTTCCTCCCACGGAGTGAGAGGAGTCACATGGAGGTCAACAGATTACGTGGTACCGTGAAGTCAGGTGATGCCAACTTGAGTACAGTGGGTCTCCAATGTTGGGGCCCAAAAATTCGTCAACCGGTTGGCTGCAGACACGAGAGCATAGCACCGAACCGTGAAAAGTGGCTATCTTATTTATTTTCTTCGTAGTCACATTGGTTGAAAAACTTGCGGTTTTGCAGTTAGGCTGTATTCCATGGTTTGGCTGCTACACTACTCTTTCATTCCCCATCTTTGCAGATTTAAGTGCTGTCCATCTTGTACATTCATTCCTTATTTTGAGACGTTTAGCTATATGACATTAGTAATACTGTTTTCTTTGTTCAGTGTTAACTGGTATTTCTTCGCTACGTTAAGGAAACTGGTGAGGTTTTTGTGACTGTCCATTCTTGGTAGGGAAAAGCGACCAACAGCGTAAACCGATTAATTTTGACTGCAGTCAGCGATCGTGCTTTTATGTCGTTCATTGGTCGTTACGAGGACTTTGGCGCGCCAGGACGAAGTTGGCACATCGATCATGCCCTCTTTAAGTTTTTTAATTGCTGACTGAAAGAATTTTTCATCGTTACACGTATAAATCCGCGATTTTGTTACAACAGGTTTACAACTATGTAGTAAATTCTTAAAAAGGTTGCTGTTCGGTATCTGAGGTGGTTGCACCACAAAGGGTGAGAGCTCATTTGACGCCATTCGAATAGATTTGGGAAGTTTCAGAAAATCACACAAATGTGTTAACATAGCGAGTCTGAAATTGCCACATGAATTGTTTTTGAGCCCGATGTTAACATAAGGGCGGCTTTTTATTTGACTAATCAGACTTACAGAAGACATACATATGGCGTTGGAGGATTTTATAACCTCCAGACGGTGACGCAGCACAACAGATTTCGCGATATAGCTTTCGCAACCTTCCGTACCTATCAGAGCTTTCGAGATGTTGTTCTCAGCGAACATTTACGGGTCAACTAGAAAGGTAAGTCGGAGCGGATGCGGCAACTGGGATTGAAACCACAGATGTTGTGCGTCCCTTGGGGAGTGATCTGCAAACAAGTCGCTTCTTTTCACAGTTGCTACAAACCGCATTCTCAACCGGACACCTGATATGAGGGTGTATCGTTCAAAAAGAAGTAACCATTGGTTTTAATTGCCACTGACGTTGTCTTCGCGGGTACAATACTGTTTCTGTTATGGTCGAAACTGTGTTTATCGGCTGATTTGGCCGAAGCTATATACGAAATCGGTGGTTTCTGGAAGGGATGAAACTGTTGTTAAGCCATTTCAAGGGACCGGGCTATTTTTAGAGCAATACGTAAAACTAGTGACTTGTTTTCCAGAGCGCGATGTCGTATACTGTTACACTGCATTCCGCTAACGAAAAGATGGCGGATGGCGTCATTTTCGCTTTGCTCACTTGCGACAGCCCGAAAATGGGAGTCTTTGGTTAAAGATTCCCATTTCTATAAATACTGATCAAAGTTTTCTTATAACGTGATTCGTGCAGTGAATAGAACGTGCCCGCTAGGGCCCACTACAAGAGTAAGGCTAGGGGGCCAGAAACTGTGATGCTGAAATTTGGAGTGATGTAGTGAAACATAAGGTTTCACTAGGACAAATGTGGTAGCAAGTCGGGTGGTGGAAAGTTGCCACGTTATCAAAGTGACCGGCGCAACCGAGATTCGAACCTCTGGCCTCCTTGGTAACGAACGCTTAATCCAATTAACAACCCCCGCTCTTGACTCGTTTCTTGTTTGCATGTAGGTAGTAGATAGCAAGTAAACACTTCATTTGATGGATTTTGGAATGTTTCAATTTTCTTCTTATATAAATTGAAATCGGCCACATAATCGTAGGTCACCAGTGAAAAATGACTATAGAAATTCCAGTTTTTATGAATAATCTACCGGGAGTTTAAGAAAGAATCTACTGTTTGTGAAAAACTAGTGCCACTATATTATCGATGATGGGATCCGCATCCAGATACCGTTCCATATTGATGTCGGTTGTTATTGTATAGATTGTCTTATATTTGATTCACTAAAAGCCGTTTGACAGGTAGAATACGGGACAGTGATCTTTGATGGGCTGCACACGTCAAAATATGCAGTGGACAGCAAACAATAAAACCAGTGTGGGCCGAAGCCCAGTAACCGTATCAACCGTCATCAACACTTATACAACCTAATCCACAACGGCAGGCCACAACTTTCTCGTTACACGAGTGTCCAAAGCTTAGGCATTATTCATCATACAACGAGACAATAGGAGCTGAAAGATGATAAAAAAGGATTACGGAAAATGTTAGATCAGTAAATGCAAGCAAAACTTAAACATATGAGGTTCACCACACATGCCAGCTCTCCGACAGCGCTGCGTCAACGATTGCCCACGAAATCTATGCTTATTCATTCTCCAAATCGAACGGCTGTATTAATAAACCGGTTCCTACGTGAATGTTTCCCCTCATCCCGCCAATGCAGTCTGTCACCTCACCATGGGCTTTACTCATTATACTGTACTTCACTCTATGTAAAATATGAATACTCCTTTCGATTCTTTCAGATCAGGGAACCAATGGTCCCCAGTTGACGACCAGAAAATTCAGCTGGTACGCATCCCCCGGGGACAGGCAACGCGAACGCACGCCATACTCGCTGGGAAAAATGCCACCAACAGACTTTCATTATCAAGGCCGTTTTTCTGACGGAAACTCACTATATCCTCCCCATTGCCGCTACTTGCGCGCGACTTTCTTCAGCGAGTATTACTCCATCCTATTTAGTGATCAGCCACCGAAGTGGTAATCGTCCTCCCTTCGCAATCTGCTGTCGAATCGGACACCATTCAGCTTTACTCTTCGTGTTTATTTAAAACACGAAAAAGTAACGATAGTATAAGAATATTCTCGTTACTCCTCAAAGAAAGATAAGAAAATGGTAGTTATTTTCAAGTTGATATTCCCACGTTAGTTTTCGCAGACGGATAGTCGCAGCGATTTAAACGTCGCTGCCAACTGTGAACGTCAGAGTATGATCAGCCTCACTCCATCTGTGAAAAATTAGAATTATTCAACAACCGTAACTTGGGGGTTTTCGTGATTTGTAATATGACAAATGTTGCTTCCTTACTTTTCCAATGGTTCCTTAATTGTCGACATTTTGTGATTAAACCGCTCGCAATAAGTCTTGCTATTTCAAACTCATGCCAAAACGTGAGCACCTAAAGAAAGGTTAACACTCATCAAAATAGCTTACCACATCTTGTGGAGATAACGGGGAAACTGGAGTTGAAGGATCTGGGGAAGCGAGTAATGTTTTCAGCATGGTAAGCCATCGTCTTTATCGGCTTTGTGATTATGCGTTATTTTGTGAGCTCATTCTTAAGTCCATGATCAACATAAACAGGATTTGAACCAGTTCGTTTTTCTCTGCAGTCAATGATACGACGCCGTTTGGAGAAACTTGTGTCCCTGGATGCACGCACAAAGGAACTGATAGCCTCTTTGGAAAAAGTGGTCATAGACGCTACTGACGTTCGACATTTTCGTGAACAGCTGGATGTTTATCAAGATGAAATCAGAGACAATATCGCGTCTATGAATGCCATATTAGAGGGCATAGTTTCCAGATCAGCACATCAATCCTGTGGAAATGGTCTCAATCAGCCAATCACTTACACGAAAGAACAGCTTTTTTTCTTGCAAGTGAGTTTATCCTATGTTGGCGCGAAATGTTTTGATCATGGAACTAAGCATTTCGAATGTGTTTGATTCTAGGACGTTCTAGCGATAAAATAAGCTCCGGCAAACTGCAGTCGCATCCAGGCAAAGGAAAACAGATATCAAAACATTGATTCGTATCCAAAATTACACATCTTCCTCAGTGAGACTTCATCTTCACAAGGTATGACAACTTGCATGCTTCCACGACCCAACGAGCTATAATGGATGGTTCATCTCAAATCAAAAATCCAATCATACCTGAAAGGCCAATGGGAAGAGGCCTGACGAAGTAGTCACCTGGTCCTCCAGATTGGGGTTGATCTGATCTGGCGACACAGTCGGAAAATTGAGTGGAAGAATAATTGATCCAAGTAGATGGGCTTCCACTCAGCTATACCCCACTGGCTTACAGTCAGGTTCTTGTCAGAACCGAAGGCTTTGGTTGAGAACCTTGATTGTTCTGCTTAGTGGATGGACTATCTAGCCGTCTTCGTCCAAAAGAACCTCAACAAGTAGCACAATGAAATCTATACTTTATCGGTCGTCGCGCAAGGTAATCGGGAGTGAGCTACCCGTTGTTTCGAACGGAGTGAGCAGTGGTGAGTATATCTCTACTTTGAGTCCCCGTGCCGGGTTAACGCCCCACTGCCTCGTGGGTAATTCTTTTGAGTGAAAGGCTCCGATTAGGGTTCCACAAGAAAACCCATTCCGTGGTGGGAGCAGCCACGAAGTACCGATCGCCGGAATACTTTTGGCGTCCTTTCTACAGGAAACCTTCCTAATTTATATTCTTTCGATATATAGGCCACGCAAGCTGCCACGAAGAACTGCAGCTCGACGTCTGCGTTAGAGGAAGAGAAAGAAGTAGTTCGAAAGCATTGCTTAGACAAAGGTGTTCGTATTACTTGAGTGTCTCTTATGTTCGCACACTCCTTCAAACAGGACAACAAACTACGAATGCTAGAACTATTGAAGCTTTCAAAATAGACGTATGCTGTCTCCGGAACTTCCATTAAGATGCCACCTCCGCGATCACCGTTCATAATCAATACGCAACCTCATTCCTTTGCTTTACCCTTCGCTTATCAAGTGATCCGGCCTCAGTCGCTCTTGATCAGACTGAAAATGACTGCGATTATCGGAAATACTGGCAACCTTTGCCGGCTTATTAAGAATACCGACCCACGGAAGTCGGTCACAAGCGAATCGATCAAGGAATCCTACGGCACACTGATTCACTCAGGAGCATCGGCTGGTGCATTTGGCATTTAGTAAACTTACTGCCACAGTGGGCCCTCCAATTATGCCTATAAGTGAACCGATCCAGGTAGATACCAGGTGATACCATTCCTCCATCCGAAGTGGGGTGATCAGAGAAATAGGTTTCCCTAAAAGGTATGAGACAACTGGGTCATATGGACTGTCGTCATCTTTCCCCAAGGATGACGGCAAAGCGTTAACGTCGGAGTTGGCAACCCCCCCGGGTTCAATTTGGGCGAGGGAATAGATCCCTAAAAACTGGTGCGAATCGTTGATTGGGCCGATTTACAAGAGGGATGATAGTTTCTCATGTAAAAACCGCAGAGGAATTAGCTTAGTAAGCATCGCATCCAGGCGGCCACTGGGCGTTATCCTTCGCCGATTATCCAGTACTTGCGAAAGTTGTATGCGTAAGAATCAAGCCGGTTTCCGTTCTGGTTGATTTGTATTTACCAAATTTTCACTCTGCGACAAGTCTTACAGCATAGAGACATATTCCTTAGACTCGCAATTCCTGTCTTTCATGATTTGAAGCGGCATTCAGCTGAGCCGATAATGGAGTTCTTTGGCGCTGCCAGTGTTATGTTGCCGAATTTGGTTGGTCTATGCACACACTGAAGCACAAGACATAAGTACTCGCGGCGCACGATATCACAGGAGCACAGCCTGTAGTCTAGTAGGACACGAACACACACACAGAGGTTGGAGACGCGAAATATTCGGGCTCAAGACTCAAGGCCCGTAGTCGCACAACGAATGGGACAGATCTGCTGCTCCCTTGAATGAGCAGCCACACGGAACAATAAGCGGCGCGAAATACGAACAGCTAGCCCAGCCCGCTAGCGGAAGAGGGAAGACGAACACAGAGTACCGCCGCGCGTTTATTGGTGACCCACCAACACAAGTCAGAATTCAAGTGAACTCTATCGTTTATATAGTTTTGTTGGGTGGCCTTGACCGATGTGTGGACTAGCCAATCACAGAACGGGCTTTTATGAATCATTTCGCGGACATATAAAAATATTCAACCGCGCAATATTTAAAATAACGTCAATTTCGAAATATTGAGGAAAGGACAGATTCTTTTAGAAAATTAATAGCAGGAATGAAATCTGCCGTTCCGGAAACCTTGGACTGGTCATCGACCATAACAGCCAGAGAAATTCATTTCATTTATCCATCCTCTCTATGCTAACAGAGTTGGCGCATATGGCGATGTTTCGCCCGAGTTCACCACGGGAACCTGTGTTCGTTAAGGTCGGCCCCTTCTACCTTTTCTTTTTAACTTTGTCATTAAGATGTTTATGAAGACAGCCCTATCCTCCTATGAGAACATTAGGATTGACACTTGCTCTGACAAGAAACTGTCTGACTTCGAATAAGCGGATAATGTTGTGCTACTGAATGAAGATTCAATTAAGTTGCAGTTTTTTTTTCGATCGCGGACATGCCCACGGAACCGCTACTTCGTTGTGCGTTGTTCTTCGAGGCAAGCAGTCGTTGGACTATGGTTCGGGGTGGATAGTCGATAACATGGGTAAAAAGTATGAGAACCGGTGGACTGGCTGGGGTTGATGCAGTTAGACTATCAGGTTGGGGTCCACGAGATCCCCTGAAGCAGTAGTTGGAGACATTGGGTGACATGGGTGGGTGCTGAATTCAGTATATGCATGTATAGTTATTCAGCTTACTGTTCTGAAGTCGACCTTTCATTATTCTCCGTTCTTTTTTCCGTTTACCAGATGGTGTTGTGAGATAGCAACCGCAACCAGAGCGCCTTGATGCAAGTTTAACGATCACTCAAACTAAACGGAACTAAACAGCAGTTTATTCGCGGTAACACTGGAGGTTATCTCAGCTGGAGCGGAAATTAGGTGGCTTTTCTGAGTCCCAGGGAATCGCCGTACGCCAACCATCAGGCAGTCAGATGGATGTCAAGTCAAGGAATTTTAGTACTACACTCGGTTTTTCTGTCATCTGATAGGAAACGTTCCTCAACAAAGGGTCCACAGTTCCAGTGCAGTCTGGGTTCATTTGCTTGTGACTCGCATTGGGTAATGTATTTTCACCGTGGTTGTTCAAGTAACTCTCAATGGATGTACGTTTGGTGAATTTGATAACCTATACATTGGAAATTTATTCCCCATTCAGGAAAGTTATCGTAAGGCGATATTCAAAGCCACTCGTCATTTGGAAACAATGGAGCGAGATCAGCTAATGCGTCAATCCACCGGCGATCAGTTGACAATCACAGGCGGGGTGGATAATTTGGTAGATGCTTACGAGACTTCATTGGAGCTCACGAGAGACATGACAACATACGCTCGGCAGTTGGCTGATGAGGTGAAATTGGGTGCGATTAATGCAGAACTACTCGAGGATTCTTCCAACCAAATTGCGGGAAGTTTGGTCGAGTTAAAAGATATGATCGGTCATGTAGGCCAGTCCAAACGTCTAACCTCGTTAGCTTACCGTAGGCGCTTGACAAGTTATGTATTATACACTCTTGCATTCACATTCTATTTTCTCAGTGCTGCCAGTATCTTTCTGAATAGAGTCCCATTCGGCTCTTGGTTGTTTCCTTCATCCTATCTGTAATAATCTTTTTTCGTTCGGCTGCCTCACTGGACTCACTTAAGCATGTCTTTGTAGCCCACCTGGAAATCATTCTGATGATAGTTCTACTGTGACTGTTTCTCATTATGATGCATGCCTTTCGAATAAATTTTGCCTGTGCAGTGTTATTTTTTGTGAGCGTTTTGCATCCTTTTGATTTTGGATGATCATAGGGTTTGATATTTCCAGTTTACCGGACAAATTTTGTCTTGCAAAGTACTTTTATTTACAGATTTTCTTTATTTGTTTTTAACCCGTAATAGGGTCACCCAAACATGGGTGACTTCACTAGGTGCGTCTGAACAGAACGCGAAATCTCCAAAAACATTTTCACGATAGTCTTGGGGTTTGTCCTAGGTTGCATTGACAAATGGTGGCAAGCTCGACTGTCCAACAAGAATTTATTTCGCCAAGTATTCTACCCACGGTTAAGTCTTTGACTTTAGGCTGAAGATAATTACTTGTTGAGATATTTTGCCTTAACTGGGGTCTAATAACCATGAACCGATCAACCGGCCACCAGCTTCTTTGGAACGAATCTACTGCCTTGCAGGTCCCACACGGTTGCACAAAGGATAGTGGTGCATCCTCGAATAAAACGTACAGCAGCCCACAATGGATCCACCCTTCATCGAAAGTTTTGTTCTCATGGCATATACGCGGAAATGGTTTACCCAGTTGCATAACTGTTCGTTTCTCTAGTGGCTCTGTTACTTATCTTTCAATTTTTTATTGTCATATTTCTCACATGCTGATAAGTGCTGATCATATAGGCTGAAAGTCAACTCAGTTAGTGGTATGAAAGACACCCGGCTAATAATTGATAGTCCCCGGCGAAGAATTTTAAAGTCCTTTTTAAGTTAACCTAGAAATATAACTGGAGAACAGTAAAGAAGAGTTAGAAAAACACATTGGTATACAAATTGGGAGA